>JARHVA010000534.1:2050000-2135000 GCA_037957365.1 Torreya grandis | reverse complement strand
TCATAGAGTAGACAAAGCCATCATTTTGAAATTTACTTTTCAAATAATCTTGGAATCTTATTAACTATTAGGTTTAATAATAGACAATAATTATATATATATATATATATATATATATATATATATATATATATATATATATATATATATATATATATATTATTTTTTTTTAAGTCAGAGGTTTATATGGTGGAGTGAAGCCTCTAGATTCATCTCACAAAGAGACAAAATGGTATATTCTAATGTAAACAATTTAGTTTTGAATGGTAGTGGTTTGGGGGAGGCAGTGGTGAAGAACGGTATAGATTTTTTACAAGAGATGATCGCCATAGGGATAAATAGGTGGATAATCCTCCATGTTGCAAAAATGGATTTATAAAGTAGCAAAGCATAAGAAGGCACTAATTGAGCCACATGTTCGGCATTTAAAATGCTTCTCCCATTATTCAAATAAGTGCCCTGCTGCAAACCAAACATATTTCTATTGGATGAACATGCAGACAACTATTTAGATTGATGATGATGATTCCTGAGAACCGAATATGCCTCAAGAAGCCTTCTGTATCCACAGGGTTCAAACCTCCCAACGTAGCCTTTTTGTCCAACAACATTAACATTGTTGTCATATCAAGCTCTATTATTTTATTTTCTTTAACTCATCCCAAGAGAAACACTACCACCATTATTTTTATCTCAGTGGTTTCAAATCAAGTAAAACCACATTCCATTTTAGTCAAGGATTTCAACAGACTCAGAAAACCCCTCTGCGCTTTCAACAAACTACAAATATGCATTTATCTCCATGTCTGGATAGGACATATATAATATATATGTATTGTGGTTGTGTTTATTTTTGGGAGTGCGAGCTACTTCATGTCTATTTATTGTGCATGGCAGGCAGGTAGTTTGGGATTGTTTGATTTTTCCAATATTTAAAGCAAAATCTCTCAATGCTTTCTCTGATTTTTTGGTGACACGTGGATTCACTCAACATTAATGAACTGCCTAATTAATAGGTTTACATGTTATCTAGGATTAATCCATTAACTAGTTGCTATTTAATATGTTTAAATGTTGTTCACTGCATTTTAAGATAAAAAGAATAAAAAAATTTATCACCAATGAGTGGATGCCAGCTTGGATGGCACCGTCTAGTTATTTTTTCAGACACGTCACATCTATATGCATTGTTATTTGTGTGTTTTTAAGGCATTTGAGTTGCAAGGCTACATTTCTTAGCATCCCAAAAAATAGTAAAATAGTAAATAATTTGTTATTGCATGGAATTTTCTGATGTGGGATTTTACTTTGATTTTTTATTTACTTATTCATTTTAAATATATAGAGTATTGGTTTTGGGGGTTCTATTTGGGAATTAAATGGCAGGGTTAAAATCTTCAAAGGGATGATAGATGACAACATTTATTGATACTTTGACAAGTCATAGACAGTCTCTTTCATCCTTCCAATTGGTTGTTGTGGGTTGTTTTGCTATTATTCCCAATGTAACTTGCATCTTTGAGGTAACTGTTAGTAATAATTTAACGTCCAAATATTTTTATGATTCGTGTTGTACAATGATTGTGGCTATATCTTTATGCTTAATCTTAGTTTGAAATTAAATTTTTTCTAATTGTTATGATTGTTAATTCTTGTTATATGGATTTACATAATTTGAATGTTTATTTCTTCTAAAATATAAATATATAATAAACTTCTCTTTATAATGTTTTTGATCAGCGAACGAATAATGACGAAATTGGTGTTGGGTAAGGTAAAAAAAATCAACAAATATTATATAAACAACTTAATAATTATAGAATCATTACCCTTCATTCGTTTTATATATTATATAAGATAATATTTATATATATTTGATACATTAACACATACTAGCTATAATCACAAAACAAAAATATACAATTCCTCAGGGTTTCTTTGCACCTTCAACACAACGATGGCTTTTCACACATTATTCTTCGTCAATCCCACGTTCAATGACTTGCAGTTTGACAATTTCACAAGGAATAAACATACTTTGCAGACACGTTCTCAGTGTAGATCGACGGGATAACTTCCAACAACTCTTACATCCTCCGCAATGTCTTCCAATTCAAAAACCGCTCTTTCCATAGCCGCATCTCCAATCGACCCTTCCAAATCCACCACAAATACATACTTAAAACCGCTCATGTTTTCTCGAACAGCCTTCCCCTTTCTCGGGCGGCTCTCAATCTTGACGACCCGTATATCGCTCTTAGCAAATATCGACAGAACCTTGAACAGATCCGCGGTTTCTGTTGAAAATGCCACCGTCGTCTTCCACGGCCTCCCGGTGCTCAGAACCAACGCAGCATTTTTGGCAAGAATGAGGAACCGAGTAACGTTGCCGGCGTCGTCCTGCATTTCCGGTTCCAAAACGCAAAGACCGAACTCCCAGCCGGCAACGCGGCTGCATATAACGCCAGTATCGCTGATTTCGTTCTCCGCCACAAACCGCGCGGCCTCCGCCGCGTTATCGACGGCCTCCACTGCGACGTTGAAAGCCCGCAGCCGGCGTTTGCAGTGATTCAGCGCCTGCGGGTGGCTGACGATTCTTCTCACGCCGTTTAAACCCAACAGGCAATGATTTACCTTCAAAAACACCTCCCCCACAATGTGTAGCCCTGCGTGGCGCAGCAACAAATCGTAATTTCTGCCTATAACGCCGTCTAAAGAATTCTCCACGGACACAACCGCGCGGTCTACGGCGTTTTTCTCCACCGCCTCGAAGACCGACTCCATGGTTTCTTCAAAGGGAAGGGCGTCGCACCTCTGGAAAGCTCGAACCGCGGCCTCCTGGCAATAAGACCCGCGGGATCCCTGGTACGCAACTTTCACCAATTTCCCTTCGTAAAAATTCCTGGGAGTTCGGGGCTTCACGGGTAAAAATACATCACTATTATTAATATTAGTACTGAACAGCATCCCGTCTCTGTAAATGCGCTCCATCCGATCTACGACTGATCTCCCTAATTTTGGGCATTTTTATTGCAGAAGTTTCTTTGATTTGCTTCAGCCCGGAGACAATCATGTGGTTGCACGAGCCGGGTATGGCAATGGCTCCTGCCCTGAAAGGGAGATATACACATCTCATAGATAAAGCCATGTGTATATATCCTATTGCTAAGTTTTTCTGCTTACAGAGGTGAAAATCCCTAAGGAGGAGTGGTGGGGAGGAAGGCGATATTTAAGCAAATGAGCGGTGAAGAGTAGGTAGGGTTTTCTTTTTCATTTTATTTTTGAGCATGCAGTTTGCATCATTTTATTACGTGAGAATGAGCATTTCAAAGTTAAGAGTCAAAAAATGCAAAGCGTGTGGCATGGGCACAAGAAAAGTCTGAATTCTAGACGCGTGACGCATAGATTCGGCGTATGTTCCACTCGCTTTGGTACAGAGTACACATTTCGATTAATTAAAGTATTATTTATTAGTTTTGGAGGGAAAGACTATTGCTTTCGTTTTGCACTATTTGAGTATTAAATCTTATCACCGAATAGTTAATCTCCATTTATGTGTTAAAAATTACGTGATCGCTTTTCTTAAGTAAATTGTGGAGTCTTTAAGTGGAGAATTAAACTAATATTATTTGTAATAAGTTTATTGGTTGCAAAGATTTCAAGTTATATGTTGTTTTGCTGGATTCAAGGTAGTTTTGGGATCGCCATGCATAGTACCAGAGCAGCGATCTCAATGAATGAAGGCAGGTGTCTATCTGCCGCAGTTAAGATGCTCACGTCAAGATCTCCAATTGTGTTGAGCATTAAATTTGGACAATTTCTATCCTGCTTGCAAAATATAACTAACCTTAGCCGTGTATGGCTCTACTCTTTACTTGGCATGGCAGGGGAAACCTTTGGCTAATCAGATAAGAATTTTCACCCTCTATCTGCATATTGTTTCAATGCATAAGTAGGGTTTTATTTCTGAGCAGTCAAAAAGTTTCTTGTAAACCAAGCTTGACTTCAATTCGGTTCTGAAAATATTTAGGGGTATCCAACTGCATTTCACAAAGGTAGCCAATTGTGTGATAATCTACAATTTTGGGCATCACTCTGCTGTAAATTTCCAAAGGTAAGTGCCGCAAATTTCTTCTTACATTCGAGTTTGTTATTATTGCCTTGTTTCTGGGGTGGACCCAGCAATATGCAAAAGGTAATGATAATGTTAACCCCATATGGTTTTGTTCTTTGATGGATGTGTCTTGCCTTGTGGTGGCTTCTATTCTGCATACCACTGTGTTTACTTTCGTTTCTACTTTTGAGACAATGGTATTAGACTCGAGTGTTGCAAATGGTGAAAAATGCCATCATGTATGTAAAAACACCCCTGAAACGATCAACTACCAAACATGACAATCTATAAATCACATGCAAAGGATGTCAGACTCAGCGGAAAATATGTCCAAGATAGTGCAAAGTGTAAGAGTGGCATAAGAAATACAATGTGGGCCAAGAAAGAGTAATGGGGGCCAAAGATCATACAAATAAGACATCGGTTATAGCCAAAAATGCATCCAAAATTGCAATGAGAGAGCAAATTCCCCATGGTTATTGTATAGCTCTCCCTCAAATTTGGTAATTTACATTTTAGTGTTTTTTTTAAAATAACACCAATATCGAGCATAAAAAACATACACTTTTGAAAAAATAGCACTTGCTTTTGAGTTATTGATCAAAAGATATAGTTTTTACAAAGTTATCCCATCATAAATGGGTTAAAAAGAAAACATTGCAACAAAAAATATTAAATAATTGAAGAAAATTAAATTATATCTACCAGATCTAAAAAAAAGTGGATTTGAAGGAAATTTACAGCAAATAAAAAGAAAAATCTTCCACATAGATCAATCTCTCATGCTGATTTTTCACTTTAAATACAAGATCTTGTTTTTTTTTTATCACACATTAAAAAATTACAGAAAGGTAAAATTGCAGGGTCAACTTCAGAGCCTCATCTCTCCTTGGATATTGATTAGAATCCTTATTATGACAATTTTATGGAAACCTCTTGAAGTCCTCTTTTCATTAGTGAAAGAATTTTTTGAATCAGATACCTAAATGAAGAGAACACTGATCTGCAAGATAGTTGCAATTTTTTGAAAAAAACTTTATAATTTAAAAAAAAAAATATGGCCAACACAACAGATCTAATCAACTCAAATGCAAATCATTATGATAGATTATATTTAAACATACTCAAAACTAGAAACTCTCCACAATAGAGGTGTTTTGAATATGAATAAATAAAACTTAGATCTAAAAATAAACCATACAACTTATCTAAGTAGACAAATGATGTGAAAAATGGTAGTTGAAAAAATTGTAGTTGGAGACTACTCTGACACCATGAAAGAGTTTATAACACTCTTCAGCCAAGATCTCTCTAATACACCATTACCACAACCATGAGTGCTTCAGCATACACACAAGGAACAAACCAACTGAACAAAACCAATTGTTATTCACAAGAAGCATATGAAAAATATGTATGATACATTATAGAGCCATTAATTAAGTAGGAAAGGATAAACATGACTCAAGCCTAACTAGCTAATGTGGAATAAATCCACACATAGGACAAAATTAGCAAAACGATAAAAATCTTAGCTAGAACCTAGGAAACATGAGCAATATACTCTAACTCTCCCCAAAAGAGAAAATCCATAGGAAAAACTCTCCCCAAAAATGAGAAAAAAAGAAGAGAGAGCTAGAAATCCCCCAAAACATGATGTTGAAGTAGTCCACACTCTAATTAATCTAAAGCCACAGAAGAACTTAATTTGCATGAGTGGTATGAATTTACTAATCGATAAAATTTTAGGAGTTCACAGTTTGAATCTAGATCATTTGTAGTGGTGTGATTTGTATTCTTTAAGTGATCCATGTTTTATTTTAATGACACCACATCTTGGTTGTACTTTAGCAATTTATGTACTAATTCCCACTTCTTAACTTTCATTTCAACAAGTGGACCAAATGAGAGTTCAGTGATGTTCGGTTTTTAGGTTTCACTTTAAATAAACAATTTATCGGTTCCTATCTCTTTACACATGACACATGACTCTATGAGGGTTGGATCATATATCTTTCTATCTCAAGCATCTACATTTATCTTCAGAGTTAGACTTGATCACTATCAATTTCAACACTTTTTCATATGCCTCAAAAAGGTAGAATGCACATCTTCATGACAAAGACAAAGTGTATACATATTTTATTTACTAAAATTCAATTAAAAAAATGTTTGACAATGTTAGTCCTTGACATTTTTACCTTGTTTGGACAACTCACCATTCTGATAAATATTTATCTATATAAAAGTGTTCAAAATATTGCTTTACTAATAATGAATTCTAGACTTCCCTAATTTATTCATATTTGTCCCTAATCAGTAGATACTTCATTGTCATTACAGTCTTAGAAACCTCTATCCATTCTAAAAAAGTGCACACTAGGTAGACCCCAAGGATATATTGTGCACCTATCCACTAGTTTGGACTTGCCTACATTGCTCTAATTGCTAGTTTTTCAAAATGACATGCTTCTTAACAATTTTATCTCACTCGAAATAGGTTGATTATCAAAAATGATTCAAATATTATCTTATAGGATCACATCAAGTGTTTCACTTGAAACTCATGGTTACTCTATCTAGCACTCTCTTGAAAAACCAATTTCAAAAGCATCTATCTATTTAGCAAATAACCTTACTACAATTATTTTATATTAATATAGTCATTGGCCAAGTTAACATTGTTTTATTATGGGTTGAGGTCATCCTTTATCAAGCATTCTAATCAAATTTACTAGTTTTATTTTATATGATATTTCCTAAAGGGAGAACTACATTAGCCTAAAATCCATTTAGACTATGAGGCAACACTTGGTAAACAAGGTGTTTTTTGAAGATAGTTCGACTATATCCTACTTTCCCAATTTTTACCCCTAAGAATTTTATATTGTTTATTTCCTTGTGTAGGGTACGGTTTTTCTTTTGAAAGTGATCTACGCATCCAAACAATCTATGCACATAATTGGATAACATTCAGACATAAGCGAACCGATCCAAAAGTTTAGATTGAGCACATAGTCAACATAGACAAAGTTTCACTAGTAGACAACAGTACACTAAGACCTTATCTAGATACTATGTATTTATCCCATAATAAATTGAGGCATTGTTCTGAATTATAGTGTTGCAAGTTTTTTTCAATAGTTTTAAATAGTTATAATCAATAAATGAATAATATAATTTGAATAAATCATCTTATAAGGACATCTCTCTAACCCTAACCCTAGTTTCTATTATTAGTAATTTACAACTTCTATAAATTTTGTATATCACTATAATTTTGTAGTAGGTTGTCTTATTTATGTTCTTGGATCAGATTTCAATTTTACAATGTTATAGAGTTAATTTCTATTCACCAATTAATTATAAGGGTAAACAGATATCCCCTAAAATACCTTGTCATTACCTCTCACCATCACCACTCTAATCATCTTGAAATATTTCACTATTTTCATGTTTTGTATGGCTTTGTCCTTTCTTCTAGAGGTCTAAATATAACATTTGTGTATGTTCTTTAGCCTAATGTAATTTTTCTAAGTGTAAATATATTAGCATCATAGATGAATGGAAGTTAAAGGATAAACTCTGGGACCTCAATGTCTTATCCTAACATTCGTGACATTGCATCATTGATTCAAGTTTCACATGAGATGTGTATCCCTTCCAAAATCAAAACATATGTCATGATGTCCTCATCTACCCTTGACAATAGAAAACATCCAATCAAATATGTTTCCACCTTGCAAGCTATGGACCCCTTTGTAATAGGTGTTGGTCATGTAAGTCCAACAACTACCCTAAATCTAGGGTTGGTGTACAATACAATCTGCTTGGTGTAAGATATCCCCTAAAATTCCTTGTCATTTCCCCTCACCATCACTACTATAGTAATCTTCAGATCTTTCACTATTTACATGTTTTGTATGGCCTTGCATTTTCTTCAAGGGGTCTAAATATGGTGTTTATGTATGTCATTAACCCTAATGTAGTTGATATAGGTCTCAATATATTGGTAGCATGGATTAATGGAAGCTTAAAGATAGACTTTAAGACCTCAATGCCTTATCCTTACATCAATAGTAGTGTTGTACTGATCCAAGCTACACATCAGAAGTAGCTTCATGTCACAATAAAATCATCTCTTATGAAGTCCTCATCCACCATTGACAATAGAAAATGGCCAATAAAATATGCTTCCACCCTATAATTTGTAGACCCCTTTATTATTATCTTATATTTACTATATATTTTCTTATATATAACATTATTATGTAATAATTATATATAATAATATAATATTATCATATATTTATTATATAGTTCATATAAATATTATATATTATAATTATCAATCTTATCAATTTTTAGAGGGGCTCATACTCATGATATATAATCCCTTTCAAAAGGTACTTGGCCCTTCATTTCAACATCTACCCTATGATTTGTTGCTCACACCAATTGACAAAAGAAAAAATACACATATTTAAAAAAATACATCATTGTTTTTCCAAGACATTTTCTCCTCCTCTGTTCCATGAATTTTTTATATTGGCATGGAAATATTCTTTTTAAATCTGAAACCATTTCCTTTTGGTATAAAGGCTTTGGCATACCATGTTCATTCTAAGGGACTCAAACTTAGAATATATGTTGATGCAAGGTGAGTAGATTATAACATATATTAAAAAAAATGTTTACTCATGTTTATGTTTCTTTTTCTAGATCCCAAACATGCCCCACAAGAATGAAAGGTTTCATTGGATATGAGGATCAAGATCCCAACACATTTTCTTCATGGGTAACAAATTTTAAATACTATTATTCAGCTATTGACTAGATTATGCTCCACTTCAAGATGAATCTCTCATGTTCTTAAAGTAAAATTTAGAGTTCTTAGAGTTACATCCTTAGATGAAGCTTTGATGGAAAATAATAAGAAACAAATTAATCTTTTCCTTATCACTACTTGAATACCAAAAGCTAACTAGTGTTTGATAAGTGAGAAGGGAGTCAAGTACTTGAAATATTATACTTGTTACATTCTTTAGTTTAAACCTCATGAAGGGTACATAACATTTGTGCATTTTTTTTTCTATCAAATAAGTCTTCACAAGTGGATTTAGGCACTGATTTAGCAAAGTGTCTGGAATTTGGATTAAAATAAGTTCCAAGAGTGGTGAGGATCTTTGAAAGATAGGGCTTCCTATTTTATTTTCCACTAGTATCTGGTAAGAAGTGTTTGCAAACTTTAATCTCTATATTATTGAAGAGTCTAGGATACCCACATGGTTTGTTGAGTATCATTGATAATTATGCTAACCATTTTTATTTTCATAGGTAGGTATGATCAACAAGATTATACTAATGTATGGCCTAAGATTACAAGTAGTTGGGGAACTATTAATGATGACTTTTAAGATGCATTTAACTAGTAATATACTAGATAATATCCAATGATGACACATTATTTTCAAAAAGATGGGATTGAGAAAAAACATACTTATACATAATATTTGAATCACTTCAAGAATTTTTATGATTACCTATGTAATTAGAAAATTAAGAATGGTCGTCTGTTCTTCAGCCTCATGTGCTTGTGACCTAACCCAACCAGCTCATGCCCATGTTTAACCACTCCACCACTCACACATTTATTGATATCTATAGAGCATGTGTCATGATCAAATAGCTATTAGGGTGATGGTACCTGTACACACACCAATCTATTAACAACTAAAAAACTTTTTGAAAACAAGAAGTATATGCATGGGATATACATGGTGATTGATTATGTGAAAATAATAATCAAACCTCATTTCTTTGTAATAAAATGCCTCCAACATAAAGATTTAGAAAAGTTAAAGGAATATAAATATTATAAATTCAACACTTTAATTACTTTATTAAAAAAATAACTTTTATTTTTTTTGGACCATGCTAATTAATTAATTAATTATTTTTAAAAATAAATATAATATAACTTAATATTAAAAAATTATAGGAGGATGCGTAGATTCCAATTCCATATTAAGTTAAGTTAGATAAAAATCAGCATATTAAGTTAGACAAAACACCACTAAGAGGCCAAAGGCCAACGACTACAATCAACTACAAAACTAAACAACTAAAACACTATCATGGTGAGTATGAATATAGTCAAATTATAGAAAATTATGTAACCAATATCACTAAACCAGCAACATGAAGAGATCAGGATTTATACAGCTTCTCATCTGAGCCATGACCTTCAGATAAAAGATTTATATATTCAATTGAGGGCTCCCAACCTCTTTGAATATTTTAGATTTTTTTCATTTTTTTTATAAATGTACTCCCTCTTTTATCATTTTTATGTGTGTTTGTCGAAGAAATAGTTAAAACTAATTGTGAAAAATTATTATGCAAATTCTTCATCCACCATCTCTCTCGCCACCTCAAGATAGAGAAGGATGTTAGCTATGCAAAGCAAATCCATAGTGGCTCTGGGAGAATGACATCAAGCTCGAGATCATATCCATTGATTAAATATACGAATAGGGCCTTGAGAAACATGATGGGTGAAGAATATAGGAAATTGACTAACATTAGATAACATACGATGTATTACACAAGTGATCAATAAATATATTGAGGTGTTCCACCGCCAAAACTACCTTGTTAGTGTCAACTTAAATCTACAACATTATATCAGGTAATTTTTTTTTTAATAAAATAAGGGTTGCATAATGATTAGTCCCTATTTTTATATTGCAAATTGTTTGTGTTTGAGTTTGCATGTGTAAGTATAATTAAAAATTGTTTTAATAATTTAAACTTAATAATAATAATAAAATAATATCATATAATTTATTATCGTAATTTGAATTTGATTATCAATAAACTATCTATCTAGACCAAAATATAAATAGAATAGTAACCAAGAAAGTTGAAAAACAAATGTGAAAGGTTGAAAATGAACATGTCAATGTCATGTGAAAATTGCAATGGCTTCTAATTTGTAAAAAAAAATGTTTCTTTTATTTTGTAGCTTTCATTATTGTTATAGAAACTTGTTTTTGCTTTACTATGATTTTTGCTTAAGTTTAACAAATACTTTTTTTTCTAAGGAAATATATAATGTCATTTGAAAATATTTCTCTATAATGCATTATTTTTTAGTGTCTTAGAATGAAATAATTGTATACAATACAAAATGAGGTGGCAATAGATTTTTTTGTGTAAAGGGTTTATTACTAACTAAAATTTTCTTTATCATTGCAAATTTTATGTCCAAAAATTAAATTAAAACATTTTTTATCATTATATATTTTTGTGCCTTTATGACTTCTATCTTATTCTTTATTGCAGATTTATTTCTTGCTACAAATTATCCTATAGTATTCAAATTTGATCATTACAACCCACTACCTACCATGATGATTTAGTTAGTTGCTAAAGTGTGTATAAATAAAAAATTGTGATGCAAAATTGGTAAAAGAAACAAAATACAAACATAAATACTGTAAAATCAATCCCTCAACTTCAAAAAAAAATCCTTGAAAAATTTAGAAAACATTAATAATTTTTTAAAAAAAAAAGAGAAATAATCTTCCTATAATCACATTTTACATTATAGTTGGTTTTGGACTAAAATTTTAAGCCTTCCTGAAGAATTTGCGATAATATATTTTTAAGCTCAAAATCCAATACAAAATGACATGAAACAAAAGTCAATGAAGTTATAATTAAGTTTTATTTACAAAAGGCAATGGGAACTAACTTCATTACAAATAACACAGAGTGATGTATAATGTTTTTCATGACTCATAACAGTCAGTGAGTGCACAGGTGCATCTAGTTGTTGCCTAGTACCTTCCATAATGGAGGGGGCTATTATAAATAGCTTAAGAGTAACACCTAAAATGGACTAGATTATACCATTACCATGGAGTAAAAATTAACAAATAACAACTCATTAACCTAGATGCTAATGGAGGTTTTCTTGATGTTGCTAATAAGGCACCCAAATGCTACTTGGAATTGCCCCACCTATACCACATGTCAAGCAGAGGCAACTCAAAGTAATTTTTTTTTTTTTTTAGTATCTCATGAAAAATTTTCATGGTTTTATTTTTAATTGTAAATTCCCTACCTGCCTTTATGATTTGATGGCCCATTCAGTGATGTTTTAGTCTATGTGTTCATCAAAGTGTTATAAATGGCAGAGACAGATGATGGATTTTGATAGCCACCATCAAGTGGATATGCTACCCAGGTAATATTGTTATGTTTGGATTTGTTTATTTATTGTTTGTGTTGGAACCTTATATATTTTGGATGGTAGTAAAGGAACACCTAGTGTATTAAATTGTTCATTATGCAAAAATTTTGGGTTGCAAGACGATTCATGGAAAAAGATCCATGATATGAAACTAGATCTATAAATTTACTTAGTATATGGTGGGTGGATAGTATTCAAATAAAATTTCCTACTTTGAGTGCTTGGCATCTATTGTACTTGTGATCTAGTGGGCAAGTGGGATTGATAACGAAAGAATCATACTTCACATAATGTGAAGTAGTACCTTAAAATGGGGCACTAGAGACATCATGATCATCATCATTGTTCTACGAATCTATCTTTCTCATCTATTATACTTGATGCAATCTGTCAATATGGAGGGGGGATTGATTTTAACCCTAAAAATAACAATGTGTTGAGGAATATGATTTGTAAATGTGCATCAAGAATGTAATGTGAGATGTAGATGAAATAATAGAAAGATGACCAATGGATGCAGGATGGTGTTGCTACAAATCCCATGCATCCTATATTTACAAAGATCAGCATGTTTGATGTAGATAATGTTTTTGTAGGTCAGGAGATCGAGTCCTTGGGAGGGTCAAAGGCATCAACAAATGCAGTACCAGAAGATGTTACTCAAAATAATGGTAACAAGCAATAACCATTTTAATTTTTTATTCAATCCATACCATCTGCAACATCATGTTCTTTCAAGATGAGTGATGATGCCTAAAATTGTACGTATTCATCCTTAGTTGTTGAGTCACTATACCAGCCAAATAGTAAATGTGATGCTAAAATGAAAAAATGCATAAAATAGGATGCAAATGGGCTTCTTATATGGCCTAAGGTTGAGAATGGTCTAAGGATTTAGTTTAATGTAACTTGTATCTGCAAAATCATAATGTCATTATGAATCCCTCGATGCCTAACATCATCATTCTATACGTTTGTGTTCTAAGTGTACCACTAACATTTTCTCATTGCATAGAAACATTGAATTCCATGGAATATTCCCAAATAATGGCCTAAGAAATATGCCATTATTTATGCTCAGACATAAGCCAAAACTTTGTAAAAATTTTGTCATATCTTTTTTCAATCTATCATTGAATAATAGTCTTATAGGTAATGAAAAAGTGATTCTTTAGTCTCTTCTATAGTCAAGGACAATAATATCAAAACCTCTACACAAAATTTTTAAATAAAAATAATATTTCTATATTTTTCAAATCTTGAAAAGACATATCAAATAAAAATATATAAAATCTCGCTAAATTCAAGGTGAGGTCAACGTTATACCCAAAGGAGATCATGTGCCAACTAGATATTTCAAGGAAAATCATGTGTCAAGTAAACATTTTATGTTGAATGAATTTTTAAAATTATTGATTTAGTACTTCTAGATAAATTAAACTTGAGAATAAAACTAAAAAATATATGTAAGATACTTTGACTAATTGTAAAGGGAACATTTGAAATTTAAAAACCTCTAACTTCATTAGTCATTCCTATTTTATTATAATGATAGTATAAAAGTAAAATATTCATTTTTATTTTATTGAACTCTCTTGCCAAAGGAAAAGAGGAAAATGTTGAATCTCATACAAAGTATGTAAAATTGAAAGGTATCATTGCAGAAAAGCTCGAACTCCATCCTAATAGAATTCAAAAATTCCTCTAGAGAATCTCACTTAGAACTGGTCCAAGGCTTATAAAGATTGGATGGGCCCAAAAGTTTAGACTCATGACTTTCTACTGCTTTTTTCCTATTTTTTTAATGTCTATTTTTTTTGTTTCTTCTAGTTTAAGCACTGTTATATCTGGTTTCTAAACCTTTTTTGCTCTAGGTAAGGTCCCCATATAAAAATCACTTTTATCAATATTAAAAACATCAATTATAAATTAAAATAATTATTTTTCTTAAGAATATTTTTATTTCAAAAATGACCCCTTTAGACACTATTTTAAAAAATCACACCAGGTCCAATTACTTTCAATGATATTTTTCTATAGGAAATAATTCTCCAACTTAAAAGATTAATTAAATTCTTTAAATTACTGAATTCCATAAATCTCATAGTGAGAGAGCTCATACATTTTTAAAAAATAAAAATAAAAAATTAAACTCATAGATGAAAAATTATCATACATAAATAAATTAATTAATTAAAAAAAACTAAACTCACATGAAAAATTAGAAAGTTATGAGTATAAATATCTAATAGCTCACATTTAAATTCATAATTTGGAAGGTGGTAGCCCATTAGAAACTTATGTTTTATTTAAAATTTAGCTCAAAGTTAAAGTAAAAATTTCTACAAGCAAAGCAAGTACATAGCATGGGTAGCATGGGCTAAATAAAAATCGTTTCCATAATTTTATTCCTACATTTTGCATGGGCATCTAAAATTGAATTATTTTTGCCTCTCTTTTATCACTTATTTTTTCTAAAATGGCATTTTCCTTTACAAATGAGTTGATATTTTAGATAAAAAATTTCATGTAGTTTTCATAATTCATATTTAAATCTTTTGATGTTCTTTTTATGCAAGATTTGTTTCGATCCTTGTTTTAGAATGGAATGTTATCTATGTTTACTCTCTTGTAATCAAAGGTTGTTTGATTGTAAGTGGTTACCTTTTACATTTATTGCTTGGAATTGTGTTCACCTTCTTTCTTGTTTAATAGATAGTTATGTGTTCGTATAATAGGGAGGTAACCTATTTCCCTTTTAATGCATCACCATATTTTTATATTTATTGTTCTATTTTTTTTTAAGCGTTGAATTTACATATATTAGCATTAGAATAGGAAATAAACCAATTATCTATAAAGGTTATCTTATAAGACAAATCCACACTAATAAGAGATATTATGTTGTGATTGTGGTGTGGGTGTAAAGAGAAGACACATCAAATCATCAAGAAACTCATTTCAACTATTCACTTCTTTCTTAAATCTCAATTTTACAAGAATTTTTATTTATGTCTTCAACCTGAACTCCAAAGGCACAAAAATATTTATGATTCTACTCAAGAATCATTAGTTGTGAGATGAAAAATCTCAACATTTTCTCAGACACACATCCCTAACGAAGTCTCTTGATGGTTTGTTGTGTATTTGCTTTGCACATGCATAATAGTCATAACATGAGATCTCTTACTAGTGTGGATTTAATCTTATCTTGTAATATAAATTATATGTGTGTTTGTGTGTGTGTCAATATGCATCCACTTACCATAATGAGCCCTTCATTTCGTACTTTATTAATGGTCTACACTTAAAGTTGAAGGATGAATACAATTACCTTATGCTACTAAAAATACATGGCGTGCTTTGGCATACCTACATTACAGGACATAAGGGTCATTGACTAGGATTTATTGGTCCACCAGAAATCAAGTGGAAGATGGGAAAGGTTAATAGGTCATTAAATTAAATTAATGGAAATTATTTTGATTTTATGTCACTGGCAAGGTCATTGGGATAGGGGGTAATGAGGTTTCCTAAATGAAAAGATACATAATGAATATGTGGAATTAAATTTCTTTTCCAGTTATCTTATGTTATTTTTTTACCTATAAAGATGGAATGAAAATTTGTCATTGATTACACATAGAGGCCATGGAGGAAAAACAATATATAAAGTTGTATACTTCTATAAGACAAAATTTAATATTTAATTAGATAAAAAAAGAATGAATAAAATGTTAACAATGTTAATATAAAAATAAAATATTTAAAAATTCATTTTCTTGGTTATGTATTTCATTTTGAATGTTTGTTTTTTTATTCTTTTGCAAATTACGTTGGAAATGAGAAAATTGTTATTTAATATTTTGATAACCATATTTATATTCAATTCATTCATACAATTATTAATTTACTCATGTACCTTGATTCAAATGGTATATTTGTCCATGTATCAATACCTCTACCCCATGTCACTTGGTAACTATGTATTCCTAATTATCCTCATGTTTATGTTGTTGTTCAATTGAAAAAATGTTATAACAATAGAGGTATATAGTCTTGTAAATTTAGTGAAAAATTAAATATGTTCAATTTTATGCCTTTCTCTAAATTTTTGGAAACACTTAATTTAAGGTCTATGAGTTATATGGAAGGGCAAGTTGTGAAAAAAAATGAATAAATGATAAAGATACTTTTTCTGTAGATACTAATTATATTTTTCAAATATTTGCATCCCTAATATATGGCAAGGATGTATTTTTTTTTTTTAATGTGATGTTTTTCCAAAACTAATGGTAAGCACTCTAGGATAAATTTTATATCTTGGATAAAAATGATGAAAAAAAGGCTAAGACAAAAAATAAAATCATGACCTACAAACCTATATAAAAAAAATGAGAATAAGAATGATGTATTTGGCAGGCACAAATAACCACACATAATCCATATTTGTATTAAAATTTTAAACTCATAGGCTAGGTGGGTGCAAGCTAATGGGGAAAAATTGGGGTCTTTCAGTGCCATTTTTTTAAAATAACAATACTTGAACTTTAAGTGATTTTTAGAGACTTTTACACAATTTTATGATAACGTAAGAAGATGAATTGTGATATTTTGAATTTAGTTTTTGAATATAATATTTTTAATATCTAGATGTAAAATTATGAAAAAATGATGCATTGTTGACAATGATATAATATTTTTGTGAAAACATTAACTAAATTTCATGTATATGAGAACACTTTTTAGAAGTAAATGAATGAATTTTCATATAAAATCACATATATAGATATACAAAATGTCTAATATTGTTGAGAATATTTTTTATTAATTCTTAAATTAATATAAGTTTTAAATTAATTTTTTACTAGTTAAGAAAGTTAGAAAATTTAAATCTCAAGTATGCAAACACATTTTTTTATAAACTTCATAAAAAACTTCTTTTTTAAAACATAGCCAATGATGTGTAGATTGTTGAAATATAAATTTTATAGAAATTTGATCAACTGTCAAAAAATCAATTTAACTAATTGTAATGATATAGTATAAACCATAATGAGGTATGTTATGTATAAATTAAATAATGATATAACATTACAAAAATTGTATATTTAGAAACTGCATTCTCCCACCTACAAGCTTACATATTTTTTTTTTTTAAACTACTAACTCAATTTTTTCTATGGAAGTGAAAAAAATGTATAAATTTATAAAAGTCATGTTATTTGATCTATGATAGGTTTTTGGACTAGGCTGAATTCTCAAAGCCTAAAACCAAGGTAGTTTTAGAGGAAATTTCTTGATGTTTAAATTTGTAGTTATTAAAAAGATATACACCCTTTACATGCCCTTCAAAGAAGGGAATATACACTTTATGAAGGGCGCACACCCTTTTAATGAAGGGTGTATGACATTTCTAAATGGTACATGCCCTTTTGTAAAGCATGCATGCATTTCCTATAACAAAAAATTCTCTATATTCATTTGTTCATTGTCAACGACTCTTAAAAATGAAATGTGTGGTATTGAAAATGGCATGCACCCTTTTTAGTTTCATTAAATTTCATACAAACTCTTATCCCCATTATGTTTATTCCACCATTTTGAATTTTACAAGTTCTGAACTCATTTTTACAACTGACAACCTGCAAATTATGCATTTATTTTATCTCAATTATTATAAATTCATTAATTTTTGTTTTATTTTATCCTACTTGGACTTAAAAGTGTAAGATATATCATGTGTTCATATAATCGCCACAAAATATGGATAATGGAGCTAACAAAGGAATAAATTTAGTTCAAGAGAGAAAAATAAATAAAATGGCAAGAAGATAGGAGAGAAACTATAAGAGCTTCTAGACAAGGTGAAGATACTTATTCCATGCCAATTAATGTTTAAATTTAAAATAGCATGCCCAATTGAATGTAATTTAATTTAGAGACATCTTCAAGTAAGGTAAGAGTTAATGAATCCTTATTGAATGATGAAACTCAATATGCAGCACACAACTAATGAATATGTATTGAATGGTGAAACACACAGAGAAATAAAATATTATGAAAAATCTATCCAAGATGAAGTTTATTATCATGATGATAATGAACATCATGTAATGACCCTAATTGGATTCCTCCAAATGAAGAAGAATTTAATTCACATGTAGAGTCTAATGTTAACATAGAATTAAATATCCCTTCTATGGTTGAAGTGCTAACACCATTAAATTTAATAAATATATAGATCATATGCCCACACCTTCAAGGATAATCCAAGAAACACTAAGGCATTTGATAAAAATAGATGAGAAAATATTAAAACCTATGCAAGGAAAAATTTCAAAACATATGATTAAACATCATGCTCAACTTATATGGGATTATGTATTTGAGAATAAAACCCATATAAAATGATGTCAATTATTTGTTTAACTAATGATAATGCAAAAAATGTGCCATGTGATACATAACTTATGGTTAAGAACAAGAAACATAAAGGTAATAAATAATGTAATAGTAAATAATCTAAGTAATGTATTTAATGTAATAGGTAAGAAAACTTGAAAAAAAGATAGTAATGTCGTAAGATGATTAACAATAGTCTATACTAAGTAAGACAACATATATAGGATGATTTATTAGTCAAACAGGTACAACCTTGAAATTGAATAATAAAACTCTAATTAGAGACATAGGAAGAATAACAAGACTTGATAATCCTTTTCTTGTTGGTCATTTAATGTTAGACTCCCATGAAAATACAAGATTTTAATTGAATCATCAAGACATTTGATTGAATGTTATCAGCATAAAATCACAAGGATCTCACCTAATATAAAATATGTTTCTGAAAGAAGAAAAGGCTCAATAAGTTATGAGCCACATGTGAAATACTTCTTTAACATGACCAAACATGATTCTCCTAAAAAAAATATTGGACAATTGGTAATTAGAAAAAGGTTATTTGAGATGTGCAATCTTTCTAAAATTTTACCCTGATTTGGATTTAGAAACCCTAATAAGATATAAACTAGTATATATTTTAGATATATAGATATGGAATTTAAGCATGAATCTAAAATTAAAATCTTGAAATATAATGAAATTATTTTAAAGTGGCATATGTTAAATATAGTAATTACAAAAAAGGTATGAGTACTTGTATTTTATAACTATGACTGTAATCTAAAATTGGAAAGAAAACTGAAGTAGTAATTTGATTTGCTAGATTCATAAAATAGATTTTTGTCTATGAAAGGTCAATTTCATAGAATATGGGTCAATATCAACTATCAATACTGTCCTGAGTGGTTTGCAATGACCTATTCCAAAAAAATAGGTTCATGACCATAGTCACCTTTGAATTTGTATTTAATCTCTGTATGTATGATGTTGAACCCTAATGATGTGTATAACTTAAGAATTCAACATATTTTACCTTTACACCCTAGGTGTGTTTGTGAGAGTAAGAAACTTGAATAAACTAATAAAGTGTAATGGGAAGATATAACCCCAATTACCTCTATTTGATTATTTATTTTTGATTAAATATAAGAGAAATCAAGTAACATGTAGATTTCCCACCTAGTGTGATTGTGTAATTATGGTCCTTTGTTATATGTATTCATCTAATGATTTGACCTTGATAATTGAAAATATCTAGTTTAACATGGATTTAGTATGCTTAAGACCTAGTTTGTGATCAATCCTAGTTATTGATTCTCAATTTGGTAAGAAAAAGGTATATTTTCTCAATGTGAAATAATGTATATATGTATACTAAAATTTTTTAATCCCCCTATCAAGTGAGTCATTGATTTATATATAAGTTCAATTGGGTGATTTCTCATGCCATCTACACATTAAGTACATGGGATGACCCTAATTAGAGTTTTTACTATAAAAATTAGTCATTTTTTGGAGAGGGTTGGTATCATCTAGCTCAAGTCATTATTGACTGGCAATACTAACTCAATCTAACATTATCCACCCATGTACAGTTGGACCAAATTGAAGGTTTGGAAATGTTTATACAAGATGGTAAGTAAGTTTGAAATAAAAAATGAGGTTCTTGTAAGTTTTTAACATCATAACATAAGGATAATGCTTATGAGGTATCATGTAGGTATAAGATAATATTAGGTAATGATAATATTTAAGGGTGCAAGTCACGCATGGTAAATTTATGTCAAGATTATCATTTTCAATTACTTAATATCATATTTTAGTAACTACAAATTCCCCCTTTTATTATAGCAATAAAATTTTGATAATAAAATAAAATATATACCTACGTTTGTAAAACACACATTGTTTTTCGTAGGAGGTTCCAATTTTTCATGTCACTCAATAGAAAAACATACAACAAACATGTAGTAGTCAATGTCTAAAGATTAAATATTTTTAATTTTTTTTTTTTTTTTGAAAAGTCAAGGAAGGAGTAAACATGTGTGTTGGTTAAAACCATGTTTTTATTGAATTTTTTTGGAGATGATGTTTATTTATTAAAGCATTGGAGAAATGTGCTTTCCACTGAAGCTCTTGGAGAGTGATTCCTCTAGTTGAACCATGGATAAATTATTCTTCCTTTATGAGGCATATTAATAATTAGGGTGAATGTGCCCTAAATTTGTGTAACTAAGCAAGAACTTAGGCTTGGAAGATAACATGAACCAATTATCATAAATGTGGGGAAAAGTACATAATTTAATAGCCCAAATAAATATGTAGAAAAAAAAGGGAACCAAATGAGGATTTTATTATAAGTAGTTTCATGGATATTGAGCGTCACTATATCTCAATGCACATTAACTATAAAAACATGAATCACTCATTTTAGATGAATTATATATTTAATTTTATAGTTTTGATCAAGGTTTATCCATTTAATTACCCTAAAAATTGCATGTCATATATAATTGATGATGGCAGTCTGGAGTATGTCGCCGAGCTAGGGCAGCCGTGCCCTGGCTCACTTTTTGCTATTCTGGCATCTGCGTTGGAAGGGAAAGGGTGTCAATTTGATTGTAGGGGGCGGGGCGTCGTAGATTTGGCTATTTCCTTTTTGTTTAAACCTTTTTTTACTATATTATTGGAGCCATGAGAACCCTTTGGTCAACACACTGTGAACAGGCTAGAGGAGTTGTCTGGAGTGAACCCACAACTGGAGTGAACCTTTAGGTAGGCACAATCATGGCTAAGAGTATGCCTTCCAAGACTGGAGTTGGTTTTAGTTTTAGTGAAGTGGTAGGCATGAATTTACCAACACAAGAAGTGCAGGGGTATGAAAATGCTCTATTTCTCAGAATACAGGTGCCAAGGAATCGAATCTGCTTGGAGGATCTAAGATCATGAAGATTAATGGATGTCTTGAGAGATGTAAAGAAAGACCAAAATAGGTAATTCCTTTCGAATTGATTACTGAGGATGTAGAATACTATTCTAATCATTCCTTGTTTTGCAAGTTCTTGGGTTTAAAAGTCTCCCTTCAATTCCTGGAGAGCTGGGCTCGAAGAGTTTGGGAACTAGAGGGAGAAATGGAGGTCACGATGCTTGCAAACAAATACTTCATGGTGACATTTATCTACCTGGCTGACCGTAATAGGGTCTTTGAAGGGGGCCTTATTTTTATAATCAGGTGGGATTATTTGTAAAACCATGGCATGTAGGCTTTAACCCTTCCGAAGAGCTCCCTAATAGAGTGCCAGTGTGGGTTAGATTGCCTAGATTTCCAATAGAATGTTTTCATGAGGATGTGCTTCATATGTTGGCATCAATGCTTGGAAGACCTGTAGGATCTTCTACACAAACCTTGAGTAAGAAGGTGATGAATTTTTCTCGTATTTGCATGGAAATTGATTTAAGTAAACCATTGCCAGAAGCAGTAGAGATGAGTGCAGGTTCATACTCTTAGGTACAGCAACTGGACTATGAGACCCTCCCATTTCAATGTCGCCTCTGCCATGAATATGGCCATTTGGTGCGAAGATGTCTGAAAGCCAAGCCAATGGAATAGCAAACTATGCCTCCTCCTAGTACCATTCCTAGCACTGACAAAGGGAAGAAGCCTATAGATGGGGAGAGAAAGGATGATGAAGGTTTTATTCAGGTAAAAGCTCAAACCCATAGTAGAGGATTGAAAAGAACTCTAAGGGAGTGACAAGAGGAGGATACATTTAATAGGTTTGAGGTTCTAGATGAGTTGGGGTAGTAAGCAATTAATTTGGAAGTAAACAATGCTAATCACCTTGAGGGGGATTTGGGATTGGAGATTAACTCTGCTAAGCATCCCCGTGCTATGCAAGAAGAATTCTCCATGCCTATGCTCACAGATGGTCAGATGGGAGTGCAGGTGATGGTGGAGCCAAATGTTGATATGGGGTAGGGTGTAGAGGAAGCAGCACCTGTGGAATGGGCTGTGGTTGTAGAAATGGATAAAAAAGGTAAATCTACTCCTCACCTGGGCATCCTTCAAAAGGATGGGAAGAAAGGGGTTTCAGAGAAAAATGCTAAAATAGGATGTAAGGACCTGGAGAGGATAACGATGATTAGGGAGAACTTGGTGGAGTCAGGAGCTATCAAGACCCTGGACTCTCATTTCTTGACTCCTCCTAAATGATCATTATCTCTTGGAATGCAAGGGGCTTGAATAGCGGCCCCAGACGTTCGAGAATTAGTGCATAGGCATTCTCTGGATGTTCTCTTTCTTTAGGAGACTAAAGTTTTTGTTGATTGTATGATGAGTATGGCACCTAAGATATGGAGGCAAGGTCAATGTCAGTGCATTAGAGCCCAAGGATCTTCGGGGGGTGTGGCATGCCTTTGAAACCCATGTAAGATCCATCTTGTGTCCTAGATTTCATTTAGGTCCTCCTTATCCATGGTTTCTTTGTGCATTAAATTAGGGGAAACTATTATTTTCTCTAATGTCTATGCTCCAACGGATCTCCACAGTAAGCTCGAGGTATGGAACAATATTCATAAGGTGCGTAGTGTGTTCCCATATTTTCCTTGGATTATTGCTGGAGACTTTAATGCCATTCTAGATTTATCTGAAAAATGGGGAGGTATTATGAGAATTGAGCCTTCCTCCATTTTGCTTAGAGATAATATCTCAGCACTTAATCTAGTAGACATTAAGCCTAACAATGGTCACTTCACATGCAACAATAGAAGATTGGGAGACAGTAGTATTGACGAGCACCTTGACCGATTCTTGGTGTCATGTTTTTGGGTGGGGGGGTCATGGGCTTCCAACTCCAAGATACTTGATTGGAGGGGATCGGATCACTAGCCCATAAAGCTCACTATTTCCTCAGCCAGGATGCCCTAGAGGCCGCCTTTTAAATTCTAGCTCATGTGGCTCAGGGATTCAGACATGTATGGTTATGTTGCTAATTGGTGGAAAAGAGGCAGACTGGGATTTGGCACCGCAATGTATATTTTTGCCAAGCTCTTACAATTTGTCAAGTATCAGCTCAAGCACTAGAATAGACAATGTTTCGGTAACATCTACCAGGAGAAAAATGTGGTGCAAACATAATTGAATGATGTTACTCAGATGATTAGGGAAGAGAGGGTGTCTACACTTCTGTTAAGAGAGGAAGCTAAAACTCTAAAAGCTATGGAGGAATGGGAGCTAAGAGAGGAAATCTTCTGGAAGCAGAAAGCGCAGAATGTTTGGCTTCAGGAGGGGGATAGGAATACCGCATTCTTCTTCAACTCAGTGAAAGCCAGGAAACATGGTAATACTATTTCCTCATTGGTGACAGATAGGGGGGAGACTATACATTCCACCCAAGGTATTTGTAATGAGGCAGAGTAATACTTCACCTCTTTATTTAGAGAGGAAGCACAGGGGGACTCAGCGGCTGAGGCTCAAGTTCTTTCCTATATTCCCTCTTTGGTCTCTTCAAAAATGAATGATCATCTAATGAGTGCCATTTCTATGGAGGAGTTAGAGAGGACTATTTTCCAGATGCAAAAAGGGAAAGTGCCTGGGCTGGATGGTTTTCCAATAGAATTTTTCCAAGAGTTTTGGGACATTATTAAAGTCGATATTTTGACTGTTGTACACGAATCATAGATGAATAAGCACATGTTTAAGGCCCTGAATTTGACTTTCCTGGCTCTTATCCCTAAGGGGGAGGGAGTGGATCGGTTAAGTCAGTTTCGTCCCACTTCCCTTTGCAATGTGATTTATAAAATTATTTCTAAGCTGATTGCTAAAAGATTGAAAAGGTGGCTTACATTGCTTATTTCTAAAGAGCAAAGTGGATTCATGGAAGGTCATCAAATACTAGATGGCATGGTTATGGCTACTGAGGTGATTCATTCAATGGCTAAGTCCAAAGAAAAGGCTATGTTCATCTAGTTGGATATGAGTAAAGCTTATGACAGAGTCTGGTGGTCCTTCCTTCAAAAGGTTTTGAGGGCATTTGGATTTAGTGAGGATTGGATTCGCTAGGTCATGAGCTATGTGAATTTGACCTCTTTCTTAGTTTTGATTAATGGAAAGCATTCTAATTTATTTGGAGCCTCTCGGGGCCTACGGCAAGGCGATCCCCTCTCTCCTTATCTATTTCTTCTTCTGGTGGAAGGGCTGGGGCGGTTGATCAAAAGGAATGTAGAAGGGGGATATATTCAGGGATAGCAATGGGGAGGAGATCTTTCAGCACTTTCTCACCTATAGTTTGTAGATGATGCGGCTTTGATGGGCATGGCTACTGTTAGGGAGGCATCTAATATGTGCAAAGACTTGGATGTTTATCTTGAGGCGTCAGGGTAGTTAATTAATGAGGGTAAGTCTTCAATTTAATTCTTCAACACCCCTCTTCCAATTCAATAGAGGATTGCTAATATCTTCAGGTTCCAAATTGGAAGTCTTCCTTTGCTTTACCTTGAAATTCCCATCTCGACTGGGAGGCAGTCCAGGGAGACATGGCAGGGCCTTCTGGGCAAGTTTCATGCTAAGGTTAATCACTGGACTCATCACTAGCTATCCTTTACTGGCTGAGTTTAGCTACTACAATCATTTGTGTAGGCACTCCCTATATACAGGTGTATGATATAGGTGGCACCGGTGAGTTTTGTAAAAGACCTTGATTCCTTAGCAATTCAATTTCTATGGCCTGGTAATTTATCAGTGACTAAATGGAGTCTCATCAAATGGGAGGTAGTTTGTAGTCCAAAAAAGCTGGGAGGTCTTAGATTAAGATAGTTGCTACTCTCTAGTATAGCTTTGGCAGAAAAATTTTATTAGAGGTGGTGTGTTGAACAAGACTGGCTGTGGGCTAAAATTTTATCCCACAAGTACCTAGCTGGGACTCCTTAGAGTGATACCCCTCAGCATAGCTTGACAGGGAAAGGGTCGGTGATTTGGCCTACACTCAAGAAAGGGGCTACGCTCATTAAGTGTGGTTTGTTTTGGATATGAAAAATGGTATGGAAGCACGGTTTTGGTAGGACTCCTGGGATGGTTTCCCACCCCTAGTAAATCAATATCCTTAGTTAAATATATTAGCGCAAGATTTTGTGAAGATGGTTGGTCGAGGGTGGGTGATTTTAAGGTGTTCTCCTGTTAGGGGCAGGTGTTGGAAGCGAGATGGAAAACACTAGAGGAATGGTCGATTGTTGGCCTGGAGGCTGAGTGTGTGGAACTCCAATCCATTCTTGCTGAACACAGTTGTAGTGCCCTTTTGGAAAGGGATGTTTTGGCGTGGGCCCCCAATCTGATGGTATTATACACGGTGTCTTTTGGGTACCAGGCATTGATCTCTTAGCAACTAGATGGCAGGAGGGAAGTCCCTTGGTGGAAAAAAGTCTGGAATAGTTTCTCTTGGCTGAAGTGTAACTATTTCATTTGGACCTTGGCCTAGAATAAATGTTTGACATAGGATAATATCTGGAGGTAAGGATTTGTTGGCCCTTCGAGGTGTGCTTTATGCAGTAGTGAGGAGGAAGATTCTTAGCATTTATTCTTCTGATGCCCCTTCTCAGTGAAATTATGACATTTTTGGTGGGAAGCATGGAAATGCCAGTGTGTTCATGCATCTTCCTTGGCTGATTTTTGGGCGAGACTGGGGAAACTGCCCTCACCGGTTTCATTTCTGCAGGAGGTATGGTATGCTGGTCCTATATTCCTTTTATGGAAAGTTTAGCTTGAAATAAATCATAGGATTTTTAGAGGATAAAATTTGGGAATTCAGTAGGTATGGACTAGAATAATGGGCATGGTCCAAGAAACTGTTGGAGCTAAGAGCGAGATCACCCTGCCATTGGTGAAGAATGATGGTGAGATAGTGGAAAGGCTGGGCATATAGGGAATTTCTCTAATCTCAGCATGTGTTAGGAGAGGTAGACAAGTGAAATAGAGAGTGCAAAGGATGGGAAAATGGACACCACCTCCTACTGGTTTTTTGAAACTTAACACGGATGGGTCATCCCGAGGGAATCCAGGTTCTGCTAGGATAGGTGGGATAGGCAGGGATTCTACTGGTTCAGTGGTTTTGATTTTTATAGTTAAAAAAGGAGTGCAGATAGTTAATCAGATGGAAGGTTGGGTGATTTTATATGCTTTAAGGCAAGCTTATGATTTAGGATGGAGGAAAGTGATCTATGAGGCTGATTCTCAAGTTTTGGTTAATTTGCTTCTTGAGAAGAAGACCTCTGATGAGTGTTGGTAGCTATCACTGATTGTTCAACAGATTCTTTAGGTTAGTTCTTGTATAGAGTCAGTGATTTTTTCCCATATTCCTAGGGAATGGAATAGGGCGGCCGATTGCCTGGCATGATGGGGATCAGAAGAATTTGAAGACCAGAAGTTTGATGGTTGGGAGCAGATGCCCAATGCACTACGTCAGAATCTGGAGAGGATTATTGAGGAGGATGAGAGCGATATTGGAGCGTAATTTTCTTGATCTTGTGGTGTTCAGTGGCTTTTTTATTCCTGAGGCGTTGGCCTTAGGCTGGTATGTACTTTGGTATTCTTTGTTTTAATAAATTTTTTACCCCTCTTTTTAAAAAAAAAAATGGTTTTATCCATGCAAAAAATATGCATGATCAAAAGAGAATGAGCAGTGTTCATTCCCCCATCATGACCATAGTTTAATTATATATTTGCACTCAATGTATAATAAGTGTTTGATAAAAAGATAATGAACAATGTTCATGCCCCTATCATGACCTAAGTTTAAATATGTGCGAAGTGGAATGAAAACCATCTATCATTCAACTTGTAAACCATACTATTTTTCATGTGGATGAACCATTATCATGCCTCTTGAATCCGTACTAATTGATATATAATATTATGCATTTATATGTTGAATTTGAGAAAATGTATCTCAAATGTATGTATATGTGGAAACCTAAAACTCTTATTTCTTTAAAATGTGTGCATATTCCAATGCATATGCACCCAAGTTTGTATGAATTTATACTCAATTATTTATAAAGTGAGTGAATATGCATGACATATGCCCCCATAATATATTACTAATGTGCCAAAATTTGTCATGTAACTGAACCATATAATATCTAAAACATTATAAGTCTATGAAGTTTGTACTCTGTTATGATTTTATGTGTCAATTGGTGCCCGTAGCCCATGATCTTATTTAGTAATAATGTGATTGTTTGCTTTTATATTTTTCATATCAACCCCTAATGCATGCAAGAATGATATGTTTTAAACAATTTTAGTTGATTTAATGGCAACAATGACTCGTTTGATGAGCCTATGTGATATTATGACCTGGATAAATAGTGGATCATATTATCCAAATGTATACTTGATACCTTCACTATTTTGAAATTCTCTCTTGATGAAATTAACCTGAATAAAGTAATATTCTAGAGTGTTAGACATATGTGTATCATAAGATTCAATATGAGATTATTCTCTTGATTATAGGAAATGTATATGAATATGTCTTTGAATTTTTAATTTCCATGACCTAGATAACTAGTGGATCATATTATCCAAATGTATACTTGATACCTTCACTATTTTTAAATTCTCTATTAATGAAAGTAACCTGAATAAAGTAATATTTTAGGGTTTTGGACATATGTGTATCATAAGATTCAATATGAGATTATTCTCTTGATTATAGGAAATGAATATGAGTACATGTCTTTGAATTTGTAATTTCCAAATTAGATAATGAATCTATTATGTATCCAAGGCCTTGTCATCATTTTTAAGTAAATGTGGTGATGGGATGAACAATGCCTTGTGCATGTTTTCTAATTCATTATCCTATATATCCCATTTTTTTAAAATATTTAAACTTGAAACCATATTTGGTCAAATTTATGGCATTGGTTATACAAGTGATTTTTTTACCAAGTTTTTGAATATTGAGAGTCAAATATTTGATATGATTTTAAAGGGATTACATTTGAATTTTCATAACCATGATGGATACAGTGTTTCTTAGATCATGGTTATATACGAGGTGCCCCCTATCATTTTT
Organism: Torreya grandis; assembly: GCA_037957365.1. Lineage (NCBI taxonomy): Eukaryota > Viridiplantae > Streptophyta > Pinopsida > Cupressales > Taxaceae > Torreya > Torreya grandis. The sequence goes on along the minus strand of JARHVA010000534.1, from coordinate 2,106,148 downwards.
TATAGTGGTTGCATGAACCTCCTTAAAGGGAAAGTAGTTATCACCACCTTGAGGAGAGGTGAAAAATAGATATAAGAATACATAATAGGAGGATAGTAAGGTTTTTAGGATGCTTGAATATAAAATTGATAAAAACCTAAATATTAATGGATACAAGTAGAAGGATGACCCCTAAAATCAAAGGGAACATAAATGAATAAAATTCAGATCTGAGAAGCCCTAAGACTAAAATATAAAATCGTAGAATGATGAAACCCTAAAGGAAACCTATCATTTAGACATAGTTCAATCCATGCACAAGTTAACCAATATATTTTACCCTAATTTGGATTTATAAACCCAAATATGATAAAAACTATGTCAGGGAAACCTAGAACAATAAACATGCTCCGATCCCTACTGAGTCAGGATCTTGCTCTACCAATTAGAGCACATATGATTACTTCTTGTATTAGCAACTAAACACGAAATTATACCAGAATCAATAAGTAACTAGAAATATGAAACAACACAGGAATATGAGAGACAATACACAATTGTATTAAATACATAGAAGAATATACAATAAGGAAGATGCCACTTCTTCCTCCACCTCAAAGGTTCGCCACACTTCAAGACCTTCTTCCCTCTCTCTTGGTCCCAACAATCAAATCCAATGTAGAATTGATGTTCACCTCTCCAACCAGTCAGTAACACGCTGCTAGTTCACCAAGTACATAACCGTACTCCAAGTAGATCCCCTGCTCTCTGTTGCTACCTGCAAATCACTAGACCTTACTCACCATGTAGATATCTCTACACCCCTGAAGAACCCTTGTCCTTGCCTCACCAAGTCCTTATGATTCTTCAACCAGTACCCTAGTGGATCAGCTCCTTGACCTTGCAGACCTTGTAACTCTCCTTGATCATACACACTTAGCACCCCTTTGGAACTAGGAGGAGCTACACTAGCTCTCTCTAAAAGCTCTATGGATTTCTAGCACACTTTTACAATACAATCATGAGTCTATTATATAGATCTCATCCAAACAATAATTAGACAATAATACAATAATTAAATCTGCAGCTCTCAGTCTAAAAATAGATCTAAACATGCAAACACTTGGTTCGTCAACTGACTGCTCGTAATATATTCATAGTCGAACCACACAGGCGACCGACGTCGGTCCCTGTCCACCTGGGGGTGCCGACACTGGCCGATCTCTGACCAACATCGGTTGCTTCCTGTCTCCTACCTACCATCCTCAGTTGGCCTGACCAACACCGATGTCTATGACACTCCGCAACTCTTCTGCAACCTCCTACAACCTCCTCCATGTCTGCATCAGTGAAGCTTTTAGCTCCACAACCTAACAATCTCCCACTTGGAGATAAACAGCTGCATCTGTACCTGTATCTATAGCCTGTCTAATTTGTTTCCTGGTTTGTATCCCTCTTCAAGATCCATCCTGAAGACCAACCACCACACAACTGTGATGCTATACCTGTCATTCAAGTAACCTGCCACATCCGAACCTACACATCCATGTAGTGAAGAACTTGACCCTTCATAACAAGAATCCCTGCTGCTAGTCCCACTGAACTGCCCTCCAGTACTCCTTCCCCGAATTGGCTCCATACTTTCCGACAACCCCCACTGATTGGGAAAACACAGGTCTACAATAGACCTCATGTGATTTTGAACCCTGTTTCAAGCTAAGCTTGAACTGTCCAGCCATTGGTGTGCTTTCTGATTCTATATCCTGTGTAATGAACCTCGCCAACACCATCTTCACATCAGCTCCCACTGGAGATAAAATCTCCATGTCTCTTATGCCAAAGAATTTTGCTGCTCCAAATTCTTCATGACACACCTCTGAACTAACCTTACCTTTTAGCTCAGCAAATCCCTGTATGTACAAAACTTGCTAGCAAACCATCCACATACAGTAACTAGATAATGTCACGACTCATCATCCACCTGGTAAGAATAAAAAACACAATAGTCACATTGACATTGAATGAAGCCATGCTTAGTCATCCACTTGTCAAAACTTGTACCACTGTCCTACAGCTTCTTCAAGACCATATGCCTTGGCCTTCTGTCTCTTGTATCCATCCACTTTCTTCTTTAAAACGGGAATCCATCCGTCTCTCAGTGGTTTCTTCCAGCTGACAACTCTACCAACAAATACTTTTTTGGTTCTTCTCCAAGGACTCACACTCCTCATCCATGCCAAGCTCCCACTGTATCTGGACTCTACCTACATTGCCTCTTCATGTCTTCCTGGTTCTTGACCATCAGTAAGCAATATAAAGAAGGTGAACAACGAATATGAGGTTCACTTACCCTTTTTGACCTCCACATGAGCATTTGAGACTTGTTGACAGCTTGTTGTCTACCCAATATCCGTTCCAGTGACCGATCTCGGCCATCTCCCAGTCTGCTCCCGACCAATGTCGATTCCCTGCACTGACCCTGACTGCCGATGTCGTCTCCCTGGCTGACGCTGATATCCTTTCTACCGACGTCGGTTCCTCATGACCGACATCGATCTTTCTGTTGCCGACATTGGTTACTGTATGACCGACGCCGGTACCTGTGTTCATCTGTGAGTGATAACTTTTTACCTGTGAGCTCTCCATGGATCAAAATCCTAATCAAATCAACCCTGCTCTACTCAAAATAATTTAGTTCCCTCACCTAATCTCTGTCCATCATCTCCTCCATGAACACCAAGGCTTTCCAGTTCTTTAGCTTGTCAAAAACATATGTCTTCCACTTCAGAACATGCATTCCCCTCCTACATATGTAACCAAGCCTACAAAGCCACATCTCTGTAACAGAAGGTGAATCAGTAATATAAGTAGATAGATAAAGGATACCTACTTTCTTACCACCATCTAATTCAAGTATATCTACTGTGAGAGTTACAGTGCATGTCTCATCACCCAAATTTCTTGAAGAAATTAGACTCATCTCCAAGACTGGTACCTGCATGACTTCCTTCAACCACTGTGTGTCGTCCATCTGCAATTTCAGCTTCACTTCCCCTTTGCCAATTCTTTGGCAAGGCTCACCAGCTCCTAAATAAATCTCTCCAAAGTCTCCAAAGACATACCCATGAAAAGATGCTCTATTTCGAATTGCATGGAAAGAGGCAAAAGAATCTGTGAACCAAGATTCCACTTTATCCAGAACATCATGTGTAACATCACCTGCAACATCCACTCCTCCCTGTTGATCTACAACCAACCAACAATCTTCTTTTACCTGCTCTTTCTTTCCATCAATCAGACCATTCGTGCTATTCAGTTTCTCCATTCGTAGCTTACTTCCTTCTGCCATTGCTATACTCCCACTCAATCAGAAACCCCTGTGAGTAACCTGTAATCAACAAACACTACCAGATCTGAAACCACCTGTTAGTAACCCAACCAAAAGCTCTGATACCACATGTCAGGGAAACCTAGAACAATAAACATGCTCTGATCCCTACTGAGTCAGGATCTTGCTCTACCAATTAGAGCACATATGATTACTTCTTGTATTAGCAACTAAACACGGAATTATACCAGAATCAATAAGTAACTAGAAATATGAAACAACACAGGAATATGAGAGACAATACACAATTATATTAAATACATAGAAGAATATACAATAAGGAAGATGCCACTTCTTCCTCCACCTCAAAGGTTCGCCACACCTCAAGACCTTCTTCCCTCTCTCTTGGTCCCAACAATCAACTCCAATGTAGAATTGATGTTCACCTCTCCAACCAGTCAATAACACGCTGCCAGTTCACCAAGTACACAACTATACTCCAAGTAGATCCCCTGCTCTCTGCTGCTACCTGCAAATCACTAGACCTTACTCACCATGTAGATATCTCTACACCCCTGAAGAACCCTTGTCCTTGCCTCACCAAGTCCTTATGATTCTTCAACTAGTACCCCGGTGGATCAGCTCCTTGACCTTGTAGACCTTGCAACTCTCCCTGATCATACACACTCAGCACCCCTTTGGAACTAGGAGCTACACTAGCTCTCTCTAAAAGCTCTATGGCTTTCTAGCACACTTTTACAATACAATCATGAGTCTATTATATAGATCTCATCCAAACACTAATTAGATAATAATACAATAATTAAATCTGCAGCTCTTAGTCTAAAAATAGCTCTAAACATGCAAACACCTGGTTCGTCAACTGACTGCCCGTAATATATTCGCAGTCGAACCACACAGGCAACTGACGTCGGTCCCTGTCCACCTGGGGGTGCCGACGCCGGCCGATCTCTGACTGACGTCGGTTGCTTCCTGTCTCCTACCTACCGTCGTTGGTTGGCCTAACCGACACCAGTGTTTGTGACACTCCATAACTCTTATGCAACCTCCTCCATGTCTGCATCAGTGAAGCTTTTAGCTCCACAACCTAACAAACTAACCTATGTAATTCAAATAGATAGATATAACATTTAAGCATGAATCTGAATGAAAAATTTAGAAATAGACTATAATTATTCGACAAGATGCATATTATAGATATAATGAAGTGAAATAAATGGATAAGTATTTAGCTTTTATGATGGACTTTCCAACTATCACTATATACTGGAAGTGAAAAATAGACTAAAGTAGACATGTGATTCATCAAGTTCAAGAACTGGGCTTTTTGTCTGCAAAGGGTCAGTTTTATACAATTTGATTTAGTATTGAATATCAATATTAACCTAAGTATTTGGTAGTGACCTATGTTTAAAATTAATTTTATGAATATATGTTTAACTTTTCTTATCTTTATAAGATCTGTATGTGTGATGTTGAACCCTGATGATGCACCTAACTCTATAAATAAACCTCCTTCACCTTGAAACTCTATGTATGATTGTGAGGGTTATAAACATATAAAATTTATGAAATTATAATGGGTCAAGATAACCCCAATCACCCTAATTTCATGATTTACCTCTTTCTATTTATATTATACACCAAAGAGGAAAATCAATCCATTCATAGTTCTCCCACCTAATGTGATTGTGAAATTTTTCCCCTTCACTATATGTATGCAAATAATCATTTGGATTTGATAATTAAAAAAATATTTATTTAAATTGGATTTGGTATGATTCATACTTGACTTATGATTCCTCCTAGTGATTAATTCATAAATTTGGGAAGAAAAGCATAGATTTTCTCAATGTGCAATAGTGTATATATGTATGCCATATAATTTCCAAGTCCCATATCAATTGAGGTCTTGATTTGTATATAAATGAGTTCAATTGGGTAATTTATCATGCCCCCCAAAATCCTAGGTAGATAGGCTAACTCTAATTAAATGTTTGATTTTAAAAATTAATCATTATTGTAGGAGGGTTGGTACCGGTTAGGTTAGGTCAATATTGATAGGTCATATTAACAAATTATGACATTACCAACATGTGTTTAAGTGGACTAAATTAAAATATATAAATGTATATGTAAGTTAGTAAGCAGGTTTGAAACAGACAATGAGGTTCTTGTAGGTTTGTAGCAATAAAATGAAAGGATCAAGCAATTAAGGTAGCATGTAAGTGTGAGAGAATGGCAAGTTATGACCATATTTAAGTGTGCAAGTCATGTGTGGTAAATTTATGTCAAACTTTTAATTTTTAAGTATTTAATACCATATTTTAGTACACATAAAAATCAACCAATTAAATAAAAATCAACCAACATGTATAATACCAGTACTGTAATTGTGGACTTTTTTGAAATTTACACACTAAAACCAAAAAATGGATATAATCCTACTAATTTAATTCAATTCAAGTTGGCATTTTCATGCATATTACATTTATACATGTACATGATAGCACATAGGATAACATAAATACATAGAGGGAGGACCAATTTTAGATAAGTGATGACAAACTGCATTTCCTAGAGTTCATTCTAGGTTGTTTTGATATATTTTTATAGAAATATGAATGTAAGAGTGATATTATTCAATACACACTACATTTTATCAAACAACTATGTAAGACAATTTAATAATTCTCGAGTGTTTTATTGGTTGATCAGGGTGCATAATAAGAGTGGGGTAGAAAAAAAATTGTAGTTTATTTGAGGCTATAGATGGAAAAGGGGATCATGATGGTTCCAATGCATGAGTAAAAAATATCCCTTAAAAATATTATAAAATACACTTAGGTTGTGTTGATTTTATTTATGTAACAAGTATTTTATCTTGGTGTAATGAAATAATTTCTCATGTATCAGATAAAAATTACCATACACGAATATTTTTTTGGTTAATGGAGGCATAAAACATTGAAATATATGAATATTTTATTATAGTATCTAGATAAAGTTATTTTCAATCATTTCAAAAGTAAAATTCTAGTTATTTTTCATGGTATTCCCCCCAGATTCATGGTAGTTACATAAACCTAGATTTGAAGATACTTTCATAAAAAAAAGTAAAGTAATAGTTGTTTGAAGATTTGAACTGAATAAGGAGATAATTCACTATTCAAATTTAGTTATCACTATAAATATTCAATTAATAAAATTCCATGAAAATCCCATAACAAATGTTTTTAGAATATTCATGAATCCAATCGTGAAGTAATTCTTGAAACACTTAAAATGTAGTTGATCCTGAAGGTACATTTGACTGACTTAGTAATGTTAATAGTCAATAGGAAGTTGCATTTTGAATTATTAAGCTTAGTATTTTATTTATTATATTTTAATTTATAATTCATTTTTCATTATGTATTTAATTTTTTTTGAAATAATTAATAACATATTTAATGTAGGTTAATAGTACTATATGAGCTTCCACTTTCACATGGTTAATGTTTTGAGTAGAGAAGAATATATTATTGAGAAAAAATAGAATATTGAACTACAATATATATTATGGTTCATAAAATAATACGGGATATGTAGAGGTCTCATGCGTGTAACTATAAAATTTTATGATTCATCTCTAACCCTCATGGTTTGTGTGCAATGGCTATGAAAAGTTCACACTATTTTTTCCATTAAGAATGAAAAGTTTATATTGATAGATGAATTTTGTTACATTAAATTTTATATTTTTAAATACATCAAAGAGTATATTAATTATTATCTTAAATATATACCCATCCAAATGTGATAACAAATTTATTTTGTTGATTGGCCGCATGGTTCAAAAGTTTTATATTATATTGATAAATGTTTGCTCTATAAATCAAGTTTATAATACAAGAGAAACATTTTTCCATATATTCATCATTTAAATTGTAATATAATCCTATAATATATTCTTATATTATTCCCATTTGTAACTTTATAAGCTTACAACTCCTCTCTACCCCTTAAGGTTTGCGTTCAATGACTTTGAAAAGTTTGCAATGATTTCCCCTTAAGAATGACAACCTTCTCTTGAGGGACGTGTCCAACCACATGAAAGTGTCAAGTGAATGGGTTTATGTAGATTTAATGAATTCTTATATTTAATTTATATGCCTATTTTAATGTCACATTGAACTTGGTTCATCAATTAGGCGCATTGTTCAAACTTTGTTTATTATACTGATCAAATGTTTCTCCCTGAAGCATGTTTTGGCTATGAGATAAAATGTGACACAATTTATTCCTCATAATTATTTTAAGATAATAATATATGGTATTTTTATATGACTCTTATGTGCAACCACAATATCTTATGATTTCTCTATCCACTTTCGATTTACATGCAACGATTGTGTAAAGTTCACATTATTTTTCCCCTTGAGAACAATAACTTTATATTAAAGTACACATTAAAATAAATATAATTTTAAACTTTGGGGATTTAAATATAGTTTAAAAATGCATATATTTAATTTATATTGCCATCATGATGTGACCACAAATTTAATTCATCGATTGGGTGTACAGTTCAAAAAATGTGCATTATACAATCCAACTTTTGCTCCCTAAAGCAAGTTTTAAGTAAAATAAAAAATGTTATCCATTTATTCCTAATTGTTCTTGGAAGAAAATTTTATATGGTATTTGTATATAAATTTGAAATTCAACTATAGGATATTATGATTTGTCACTCCCCCTCAAGGTTTGTGTGCAATGTCTATGCAAAGTTTGCATTATTTTTCCCCTTAAGAATGACAAGTTTATTTTAAGGGAAGAATATGAATACATGAAATTTTGGACTATAAGGTCAAATAAATAGAATACAAAGACCATTTTTTTATAAAAACCAGCTAAATGTGACTATGAATTTAATTTTAATTGGGTGCGCAGTTCAAAAGTTTTACATTATACTGACCAAATTTTACTCCCTAAAGAAAGTTTTGGATATGGGAGAAAATGTGTTATCATTTATTCCTCATAATTATTGTAAGATAATATTATATTAGATATGTATATTAATCCCATGTGTAACTATAATAACTTATAGTTTGTCTCTAGCCCTTACTGTTGGCATGCAATGACTACATAAAGTTCACATTGATTTCCCCCTTATGAATGAAAACATTCTCTTAAGAGACATACATTTGTATGAATGTTTCAAGTTTGAGGGAAAAAATAAATAGGTAAAATTATTATATATTTTTTATATTCCCATCCATATGTGACCACAAAATTGGTTTGTGGATTAGGCGCATAGTTCAGAATTTGTGCATTATACTAACCAAATTTTAGTTTGTAAAGAAGGTTTTAGCTACAAGAGAAAATATGTATACATTTATCCCTAGTTATTAGTGTAATATAATTATATTAGGGATACATATACCCATATGATCTTACGATTTGTCTCTACCCTTCAATGTTTATGTGTAACAACTATGTAAAGCTCACACTAATTTTCCCCTTAAAAATGATAACTTTATCTTAAGGGATGTATATAAATCCATGCATGTTTGGAGTTTAATGGTTGATGGAGAGTGGAATAATGAAATAATAAATTTATATTCATATGTAAACATGACCATGAATTTGGTTCATCGATTGGATGCATGGTTCAAAAATTGTACATCACACTAACCAACTTTTATTCCCTAAATCAAGTTTTAGCTACAAGATAAAATATTCTACCATTTCTTCCTCATCGTGATTGGAAGAGAATCCAATGGGGAATACATAGATTAATCCCACATAATAGTATCATCTTATTGGTTTATTTCTACCCCTCACAGTTTACAGCAATAATTGTGCAAAATTTACACTTTTTTCCCTAAAGAACAATTGGCTTTTCTTAAGGGATGTGTGAAAAATCATGAAAGTTTCAAGTGTAGGGTCACTAGAGATTGGAATAATATCATTATTATATATATGCACCCATCATATATGACCGTGTGTGTGTGTGTGTGTGTGTGTGTGTGTGTGTGTGTGTGTGTGTGTGTTTGTTAATTGTGCATACACGTTTGAATTTTTCTCACATTCTCTCCTCATTCATCTATATATAATTTTATAACCTAATTTTTTATCATCCATATTTATGATATCCTTATTCTGTGCCATAATTCTCTATAATCACAAGTAGAAAATCACCATTTCCCATATCACTTATTTTCCAGTATTAGACTGTGCCAAAAATAATTAGACACTAGTGATTATCGACAAACTTTGCCTTTTAATAGTAGTGTCCTAGAGCTTATGATAATTAATTATAAATTTTAAACATTTTCCTTTGGTTATCCTATACATGTTTCACATGTCTGTTATGGGGTGAATTCCAAATATTTATCCATATATACAAGATAAGCCTAAGTTCTTATTCACTTGATCACTACTTGGAAATTATATTAAGAACCATTTACACATTGACAAATCCATTTACACATGAAAATTTATTCAAAAGCATCAAAATATAAAACCCTAAAAGGAATAGTCTAAATATAAATGATAAGGTTAAATTTGCATGGTTTTCAAGTATTGAAAGAAAATTAGTTGTATTGCATTCTAGTGGAAAACTATTAATAATAAATATACATATGTGAGAGAAAAAAAATTGGTTTGAGCCCTATTTGGATCAAAAGAACATAGGCCATTCTCAAACACTCAAAAAGGAGTGGTTAGGGATGTATGTCCCATATTTTAGGTCAATAAAGTGTCAAAATTAGAACTAGGGTTTTAAGGTAAATGAAGATAAAAATTGGATTTTTGCATGGGTTTGAAGTCAATATGTTATACAAAAATCATCTATATGGGAAAGCATAGTGTATGTGGTAGAATAGACAAAAATATAACAAAGGGATAGTTCTAACATAAAGTGCAAGGGATTTGATACCTTAAGTATTTGAGCTTATCTAGCAGCATCTTGATATATTTTGAATGTTTTTTCCATGAGTTGAGCAGTCATAGAGCTTAAGTAGACCATTTTATAGAAATGTACACATGTAATGAGAAAAAAAATAGAATATTAGCTAAATTCCTTATCTCTTTGTGATTTATATTTTTATGAAGTGAAATCAATCTATGTTTAGAAATCCATATTTGTATGTTAAATATTATATCTTTTAAATTTTAAAATTCAATTGTTTATGCCTATTTAGATCTCCTATTTATCAAAAATAAGTTTTAAAATAAGGCATCGAATGAATGAAACCTAGGAACTAAATAATTTAATGAAATTTGATAGGACCTCTTGTATGAGAGAAACTTTAAAGAACATTTTGGAAAGATGTGAATAAGGTGGAAAGGAGCTTATGTGATCCATAAAATTACATATCAAGAAACAATTGTCTTGTGAGATTTGTAGGTGAATATTCTACTAAGGATGGTGAATTATAGTAGGCTTATTCCTTACCATAACTAAATAAAAAAATGAAATAACACATAAATAAGTTTGTTTAGGCACGAGTAGAGTAGGATTTGATTTTTAGAAAGTGTGGTAGAGTAGTAGAGTAGATATTCAAAGAAATGTCTCTATTTTTTTAGAGTAAAGAAAAAGAATAAAAAAGGACTAGGCAAATGATACAATAAGGTTCTTGGTACCAAAACATACATTTACTACATACCATATTCTTGAGAGGAATATTCAAAGCCTTGAAGATCATTTAAGTCTGAGAAGAATGTGAAGAATAGAAAAAAAATGAAGATTTATGAAAAGTAGAAAGATGAAAAAGATGGATAAAATATTTGACTACACTTCAAATTTGAAAAGAGAAAACTTTAAACAAGAAGATAAAAATTTAATGTTAGTAATGGACCAATGAAAGTCTTTGAGTGCATCAAAGAAATAACTTTGAAAAGGAAAAGTATCACTTCTCAAATAGCTAATATATTAATTGTTAGGAACCCATGTCCTACCCTTATTTTTTCATTATTAGTGTGTTAGTCATTATAGATTCATGTGATTTTTAAGTCATCCCTTTAGCATATTTTAATTATCCCACATACATGGGAAGTAGTTGTTGTTAGAATAGATTTAGTATTTAAGTAAGTGTTGAGGCCCAATGAAGGCATCCACGAATATTATTGTATTGAGCTTGCTAAAAGGAGGTTGTCCCCTTCAAGTGGCCTACAATCTAATGGTTATTTTGAGTTATTTTCTAAATTTTATTTTATTTTTCATTTATTTTGTATAGTTTTTAAATTTGTGCATAAGTTTCCTCACATCTGGTATCGATGCACTTTCTCGTCCTAATTGTAGATTTTGAAGAATTTATTTTTTTAACAGTGGCTTTTTAGGAGCTATGCCATTTGAAAAAATATTTTTATTTTCCTTTATTTTTTACATCTTTATTGTAGGTTTGGATAAGGGTAAATACCCTTCTGCATAATTGTGGGAAGTACTTGGGCATGAGCCCTAAAACTCAATGTAAAGAGTATCACAAGAACCCTGAAGTAGTTGTTCCATTGAGATGACCTGCCAATGAAAAAGGTAATAGCCACATCTTGATTGACTATTTTACACCCATGAGGTAAACCAAGAGCTATCACTTAGGGGTAAATATGTGAGCAAAAAAAATTTAGAAAATGGTACTCATTTAGATAACATTGATGGTCAGAGAGACTCCTTAAAACCCTTAGGCAACAAAACATACATGAGACCCATATCCAACATAATAGTTTTAGAAGTCTATCATCAATGTGATTAAAGTTGAGAACAATTAGTAACCACACACTTTTCGATAGATTTTTGGCAGGAGTAACCAAGTAAAATCAATTTCTAAAAAAATAAAACACACACACACACACACACAAATTATCATATCTCTTCATCTATAATTCCGTTGATTCTCAAAATTCCCTAGAACACCTAAAATTCATTCTACAAATTTACTTCCTTGAGGGTCCATATCCCAATTCCACTTCTATTAGCTACAAATTTTATTTTTTTATTTTTTTGGGTTTTGTCATCCTAATAAATTCTTAGACTTTGTCCTCTTGCTTCAAAATTTTCCCAGAGTGTTCATTTTCCTTTTGTGTTGCTTTTTCCCTCTTGGACAAATTTTATATTTTCTCCATTATGATTCTAAAATTGCCCTTACCTTCATCAATCTTAACTAGGAGGTGACAAAAAACTAGTAAAAGTATATTTACCCCTTCTGATTAAGTCTAGATTAAAAAATTTCCTTACTAATCATGTCTTAAAACTTATTTTTCTATCATTTGAAAAAAAAAAATAGCACTATTTATGGTAACCACCCATACAAGGACAAACATCATGGAGGAATAAATTACAACATTGAAAACCTAGGTCACTAAGTTAACTGATATGATGTGTGGACTGAATCAACATAATAACATTTTTCTCAATAAATTGTAGAAGAAGCCTTCTTCAGAGAATAGTTTATCTTCTCCCCACACATCATGTGAGCCCTATATACATATAATATTTTTAAAATTTATCAATTACTAATGCTTTCTCTCTTGCATGAACTTGTCAAATCTCAATATCTCTAAGTGCATACCTTAAAGGGTGCATTGGGAAATTGGTAGGTAAACCATTGGTACTTCATAGGATTTTTGTCTCCCATACCACCACTTTTTATTAATCTTTCTTCTACACACTTCCCTAAGACTTATCTCCTCTCTTGCAAACTTTTCCAACCATTTACCACCTTCATTAGCCCCTTCCTGAGCTTAAAACCCTTTTTGATAGTTTACGTTACACTGTCAGCCCCATTGACCCTGTACTTAAATTGATAAAATGTATTTAGGGTCTAGGTCAGCCCCTGAACAACCTAGACCAATACCTAAATTTTTTTTATCAATATCAATATATATTCGATTAGGCCAACCCTATCAGCTAAACTTTTAAAAAGGTTTAGACTCCTCCACAATAGGCTAACATGTCCTGAGAGGAGTGGGTGAAGGTACTATAATTAGCATAATGTTTGGAATGCTATTGTTATATGATGCTAAGACATATATAAGTGACATATGCTCTAGAAACTAATCTCTTTGGGTCCTAAAATAACTATAGAAGGAATACACTTAGGCATCCTAGTGTCTTAAGGTACTAAAGGAAATATATATAAAATATAGTGAGAAGTACTGACATCCTGAGTTCTTGAAGCAACTATAAATAACTTAAACTACTAGGTACTAGTATGTTTCATAAAGGTAGGCCTACTCTCCACAATGTAGTTTATGTATATCACACTTGAATAGGAGTTCCTGTACACTTCCTCCCACATGATGTACAATAATGCACATAAACTGTAGCATGAATAAAAAGAGGAGGGACACTGGAACCAATACCAATACCACAAAAATAAATAGTGCCACTAAAATTACCACCAATACCACTACCACAACTATCACTAACACCAATACTTATACTAGACATCTCACCACCTGTAAGTTGAGTAGAAGTCTTCAACACATGCATACAATGGTCAATCATAACTTATGTCAAAATCATAAATGCCTCAAGGGTGTTCATATGTACACATCGATGTAACATTTTTGGGATAAAAATATATTTTATCATCCTTTTATTTCTCTAAACTTAGTTAGGATGCTTTTGGTCTCACCTGGCATCTAATTTATCAAATGAAGACCCACCTCCCCCACCTTGAGAGACCTTCATGTCAAAATAATTTGGAATTTCTAGTAACACAAACTCATAATAGAGTCTTCTCAAAAAATATAATGGAACCTGATTATTGTTTCATGGAGGCTCTTCAAACACCATCCACCACCTATCCCAAAAGTTATTTTTTATTCCCTCATGAACACACCAATCAATACTAATATGTTTACAATTCACCGATGGTTGTTGGTTGGTTCTAGGCTTAACGAATAAAGCACATAAATATTTTTTTGTTATTTTTTCTTAACATATTCATATGATAATTTATCAAAATAAAATTATTTCAATACCTCTCTTCGATGCAATATTGCATCTAGTTGTGAAGTTACATTTCCCACTTCATTAAAAATAGTCTTTATTATATTGGCAAGTAAATTTCATGAAATATCAACTGAGGAGTGACACAAAACATTGAAAATTATTTATAATTGTTGGAATTTTGCATTATATTATTCATACAACTGAACTTCTTCTTGTGCAAAATCAAAATTTTCATGGCATTCTACATTTTATTCACACAATGGGTCTGTCATTTAATTATGTATCTAGAATTGTAGAAATAAAGGTTATGCAAGAGAATATAATGTAGATTTAATATCAAAATAATACATTCATAAATAAATAAAAATTTAATTTAAAAATAAACATACTTGAGATAGAAATCAAAATGCCAAATCTAATCATTGGCAAGATACAAATCTGAAGTAAGCACATGGTTTATGGGAAAATCGAGAGAACTGATTGAAAAAATATCCAAACATGTAAAACACATCATGGGATTTAAAAGTAGTGAGTTTGAAGAAAAATTAAAGGGATTACACCCTTATATATTTACAAAGGGTATACACCCTTTCTAAACCTTAAAGGATGTATGCCCTTTAGGCTCAAACCTAAGCCCAAGCCTTAAAAAATAAAAAAATAAGGGCGTACACCCTTTACAATTTTTTATTTTGAAAAGTTGAGGGATGTAACCTTTTTTGTCCCCCAACTTTGTGCATCGATCCTTATATTATGTTGGATATGGGTCTCAAGTTTGTTTGGTTTCCTAAGGGTTTTAAGGAGTCTCTCTGACCACCAATGTTGTTTGAATGAGTAACATTCTCTAGAAATTTTTTGGTCACATATTAACCCCTATGTGATAGCTCTTGGTTTATCTCATGGGTGGAAAATAGTCAATCAAGATGTGTCTATTACCTTTTTCACTGATAGGTCATCTCAATTAAACAACTACTTCAGGTTTCCTGTGATACTCTTTACAATGAGTTTTAGGTCTTATGCCCAAGTACTTGCCACAATTATGTATAAGGGTATTTACCTTATACAAACATTCAATAAATATGTATAAAATAAAGGCAAAGAAAAATATTTTTTAAAATGGCATAGCTCCTGAAAATCCATTGTTAAAAAAATAAATTATTCAAAATCTATAATTAGGATGAGAAAGTGCTTCGATACTAGATGTGAGGACATTTATTCACAAATTTACAAACTATAGAAAATAAATGAACAATAAAATAAACTTTAAAAAATAACTCAAAATAACCATTAGATTGTAGGCCACTTCGAGGGGACAACCTCCTTTGAGCAAGCTCAATACAATAATATTCGTGGATGCCTTCATTGGGCCTCAACACTTACTTAAATACTAAATCTATTCTAACAACAACTACTTCCCATGTATGTGGTATAATTCAAATATGCTAAAGGGATGGCTTACAAAGCACATGACTTTATAATGACTAATACACTAATAATGAAAAAAGAAGGGTAGGACATGGGTTCCTAACAATTAATATATTAGCTATTTGAGAAGTGATACTTTTCCTTTTGAAAGTTATTTCTTTGATGCACTCACAGACTTTCATTGGTCTATTAATAACATTAAATTTTTATCTTCTTGTTTAAGTTTTATCTTTTCGAATTTGAAGTGCAGTCAAATATTTTATCCATCTTCTTCATCTTTCTACTTTTCATAAATCTTCATTTTTTTAATATTCTTCACGTTCTTCTCAAAATTAAATGATTTTCAAGGCTTTGAATATTCCTCTCAATAATATGGTATGTAGTAAATGTATGTTTTGGTACCAAAAACTTTATTATATCATTTTCCTAGTATTTTTTTATTCTTTTTCTTTACTCTAAAAAAATAGAGACATTTCTTTGACTATCTAATCTACTACTCCACCACACTTTCTAAAAATCAAATTCTACTCTACTTGTGCCTAACAAAACTTATTTATGCTTTATTTCATTTTTTTATTTAGTGATGGTAAGGAATAATCCTACTCCAATTCACCATCCTTAGGAGAATATTTACCTACAAATCTCACAAGACAATTGTTTCTTGATATGTCATTTTATGGATCACATAAGCTCCTTTCCACCTTATTCGCAACTTTCCAAAATTTTATTTAAAGTTTCTCTCATACAAGAGGTCCTATCAAATTTCATTAAATTATTTAGTTCCTAGGTTTCAATCATTCCATGCCTTATTTTTAAACTTATTTTTGATAAATAGGAGATCTAAATAGGCATAAACAATTGAATTTCAAAATGTAAAAGATATAATATTTAACATACAAATATGACTTTCTAAACATAGATTGATTTAACTTCATAAAAATATAAATGACAAAGAGATAAGGAATTTAACCAATATTCTATTTTTTTTCTCATTACATGCGTAAATTTCTCTAAAATGGTCTACATAACCTCTATGATTGCTCAACTCATGTTACAAACATTCAAAATCTACCAAGATCCTACTAGATAAGCTCAAATACTTAAGGTATCAAGTCCCTTGCACTTTATGTTAGAACTATCCCTCTGTTATATTTTTGTCTATTCTACCACATATCACTACTCTTTCCCATATAGATGATTTTTGTATAATATATTGACCTCAAACCCATGCAAAAATCAATTTTTTGTCTTCATTTACCTTAAAACCCTAGTTCTAATTTTGACACTTTATTGACCTAATATAAGGGGGTAAAATATGGGCCATACATCCCTAACCACTCCTTTTTGAGTGTTTGAGAATGGCCTATGTCCTTCTACTCCAAATAGGGCTCAAACCAATTTTTTTTTATCTCACCTATGTATATTTGTTATTAATATTTTTCCACTAGAATGCAATACAACTCATTTGCTTTCAACACTTGAAAACCATGCAAATTTGACCTTATGATTTATATTTAGACTATTCCTTTGAGGGTTTTACATTTTGATGCTTTTGAATAAATTTTCAAGTATGTGTAAATGGATTTATCAATGTGTAAATGGCTCTCAATATAATTTCCAAGTAGTGATCAAGTGAGTAAGAACTTAGGCTTATCTTGTATATATGGATAAATATTTGGAATTCACCCCATAACCGACATCTGAAACATGTATAGGATAACCAAAGGGAAATGTTTAAATTTTATAATTAATTGTCATAAGCTCTAGGACACTACTATCAAAAGGCAAAGTTTGTTGATAATCACTAGTGTCTTATTATTGTTGGCACTATCTAATAATGGAAAATAAGTGATATGGGAAATGGTAATTTTTTGCATGTGATTATAGATAATTATGGCATAGAATAAGGATATCATAAATAGGGGTGATAAAAAATTGGGTTATAAAATTCTATAGAGATAAATGAGGAGAGAATGTGAGAAAGTATCTAACGTGTATGCATAAGTCACACACACACACACACACACACACACACACACACACACACACACACACACACACACACACACACACACACACACACACACACACACACACACACACACACACTCATAATAGGTCATATCTGATGGGTGCATATACATAATAATGATATTATTCCAATCTCTAGCAACCATACACTTGAAAATTTCATGATTTTTCACACATCCCTTAAGAAAATCCAATTGTTCTTTAGGGGAAAAAGTGTAAATTTTGCACAATTATTTTTTTAAACTATGAGGGGTAGAAATAAACCAATAAGCTAATACTATTATGTGGGATTCCTCTATGTATTCCCCATAGGATTCTTTTCCAATCATGATGAGGATGAAATGGTAGAATATTTTATCTTGTAGCCAAAAGTTGATTTAGGGAGTAAAAGTTGGTTAGTGTGATGTATAATTTTTGAACCATGCATCCAATCGATGAACCAAATTCATGGTCATGTTTACATATTCATATAAAGTTATTATTTTAATTCTTCCACTCTCCATCAACCCTTGCACTCCAAACATGCATGGATTTATATGAATCCCTTAAGAGAAAGTTATCACTTTTAAGAGGAAAATCAGTGCGAGCTTTACATAGTTGATACACATAAACAGTGAAGGGTAGAGATAAGTCGTAAGATCATATGGGTATATGTATGAGTTGTATATGTATCCATAATAGAATTATATTATACTAATAAATAGGGATAAATGGAGACTTTTTTTCTCTTGTAGCCAAAACTTGCTTTACAGAGTAAAATTTGGTTAGTATAATGCACAAATTTTGAACCATGCGCCTAATCCACAAACCAATTTTGTGGTCATATATGGGTGGGAATATAAACGCAATATAAGATTTTTACCTATTTATTTTTTCCCTCACACGTGAAACATTCATACAAATGGATTTGTCTCTTAAGATAATGTTTTCATTCATAAGGAGGAAATCAATGTGAACTTTATGTAGTCATTGCATGCCAACAGTGAGGGCTAGAGACAAACTGTAAGTTCATATAGTTACACATGGGATTACTCTACATATCCAATATAATATTATATTACAATAATGATGAAGAAGAAATTATAACACATTTTCTCTCATAGCCAAAACTTTCTTTAGGGAGTAAAATTTGGTCAATATAATTTAAAACTTTTGAACTACACACCCAATCAAAAAATTGACTTCATAGTCACATTTAGATGGTTTTATAAAAAAATGGTCTTTGTATTCTCTCTATTGGACCTTTTAGGCCAAAATTTCATGTATTGATATGCTTCCCTTAAAATAAATTTGTCATTTATAAGGGGAAAAATAATGCAAACTTTGCATAGACATTACACACAAACCTTGAGGGGGAGTGACAAATCATACTATCCTATAGTTGAATTTAGAAGTTATATAAACATACCATATATAATTATATTCCAATAAAAATTATAAATAAATTGATAACATTTTTTATCATACCTAAAACTTGCTTTAGAGAGCAAAAGTTAGATTGTATAATGCACAAATTTTGAACTGTACACCCAATTGATGAATTGAATTTGAGGTCACATCATGATGGGAATATAAATGAAATATATACTTTTTTATACTATATTTAAATCCCCAAAATTTAAAATTATATGTATTTTAATGCGTACTTTAAGATAAAGTTATTGTTCTCAAGGGGAAAAATAATGTGAACTTTGCACAGTCGTTGCATGTAAATCAAAAGTGGATAGAGAAATCATGAGATATTGTGGTTGCACATAAGATCCATATAAAAATATCTTATATTATTATCTTACAATCATGATGAGGAATAAATTTTGGCACATTTTATCTCATAGTCAAAACTTGCTTCAGGGAGAAATATTTGGTCAGTATAACAAACAAAGTTTGAACAATGCACCTAATTGATGAACCAAATTAAATGTGACATTAAAATAGGCATATAAATTCAATATAAACATACATTAAATATAAATAAACTAATTCACTTGACACTTTAATGTGGTTGGACTCGTCCCTCAAGAGAAGGTTGTCATTCTTAAGGGGAAATCATTACAAACTTTTTAAAGTCATTGAACGCAAACCTTGAGGGGTAGAGAGGAGTTGTAAGATTATAAATTTACTAATGGGAATAATATAATAACACATTAGAGGATTATATTATAATTTAAATGATGAATATATGGAAAAAAAATTCTCTCGTATCATAAACTTGATTTATAGAGCAAACATTTGTCAGTATAACATAAAACTTTTGTACCATGTGCCCAATCAAAAAAATAAATTTGTTGTCACATTTTGATGGGTATATAGATTTAAGATAAGAATTCATATTCTATTTTATGTATTTCAAAATATAAAATTTCATGTAACCAAATGCATCTATTAATATAAACTTTTCATTCTTAAGGGAAAAAATAGTGCGAACTTTTCATAGCCATTGCACACAAACTATGAGGGTTAGAGATGAATCATAAAATTTTACAGTTACACGCATGAGACCTTTACATATCCCATATTATTTTATGAACCATAATATGTATTGTAGTTTAATATTATATTTTTTCTCAATAATATATTCTTTTCTACTCAAAACATTAACCATGTGAAAGTGGAAGCTCATATAGTACCATTAACCTACATTAAATATGTTATTAATGATTTAAAAAAAAATTAAATACATAATAAAAAATGAATTATAAATTAAAATATACTAAATAAAATACTAAGCTTAATAATTCAAAATGTAACTTCTATTGACTATTAACATTACTAAGTCAGTCAAATGTACCTTCAGGATCAGCTATATTTTAAGTGTTTCAAGAATTAATTCACAATTAGATTCATGAATATTCTAAAAACATTTGTTGTGAGGATTTTGATGGAATTTTATTAATTGAATATATGTAGTGATAAATAAATTTGAATAGTGAATTATCTCCATATTTAGTTCAAAGTCTTCAAACAACTATTACTTTAGTTTTTTATGAAAGTATCTTCAAATCTAGGTTCATGTAACTACCATGGATTTGGCGGAATAAACTAGGTCTTCCTCATCTGTGAAAATGGTGGTTTATTAATTATTTTTCCATATAAAATGATATAAGTAGTAGTATGTTCCCTCATCATTATCTTTAGGTGAAATTAATGTGAAAATCTACCTTTCATTAAGTGTAATCAAAATATAAGGACATGTATGAAAAACTTAAAATATTACTAATGTTTAAAGCTAAATTAAAACTATAGATAAATTATATTTGGTTGCACAAGATCTGAGATGTGGCCAAAGTTAATTTATTATTAAATTTCATGAACCCTAGTGGTTATAATGATGACTAGTCTCCATAGGCCTCACGGGCATAAAACACCATCCTTAAACCCATTGTTTTGACTCACATTCATTCCGATCAAATTCTGCACAACCAAAATAAATGCTTGCCATTACCCTATTATAAATAGTCTATGAACTAGAATTTTAGCTTTTAAATGATTGAAAATAACTTGATCTAGATATTATAATACAATATTCATATATTTCCATGTTTTCTTCCTCCATTAACCAAAAAAATATTCGTGCATGGTAATTTTTATCTGATCCATGAGAAATTATTTCATTACACCAAGATAAAATAATTGTTACATAAATCAAATCAACACCACCTAAGTGTATTTTATACTATTTTTAAGAGATATTTTTTACTCATGCATTGGCACCATCATGATCCCCTTTTCCATCTATAGCCTCAAATAAACTACAATTTTTTTCTACCCACTCTTATTATGCACCTTGATCAACCAATAAAACACTCGAGAATTATTAAATTGTCTTACATAGTTGTCTGATAAAATGTAGTATGTATTGAATAATATCACTCTTACATTCATATTTCTATAAGAATATATCAAAACAACCTAGAATAAACTCTAAGGAATGTAGTCTGTCATCACTTATCTAAAATTGGTCCTCCCTCTATATATTTATGTTACCCTATGTGTTATCATGTGCATGTATAAATGTAATATGAGTGCAAATGCCAACTTGAATTGAATTAAAGTACTAGGATTATATCTCATTTTTTGGTTGTAGTGTGTAACTATCAAAAAAGTCCACAATTGAAACAATGATCATTAGTGTGAATTTTTCCTTGCAAAACTTGAATTTATCCTTTGTCCATTTTGATTGGTGTGTGTATTGCATATTGATAAATAATATTCATCTTAAATTCAACCATGAAATCAGATACAAAAACCTGGGTCCTAATGAAATAAAATATTTATGACTCTAATATATATTTTAATGCATCTTTAACATATTTTTACTTATTTAAATCAACTAGTTACTTTACAAAACAATTTTAAATTTCCTTGTGTATGTAGCAGGTCAGAGATGAAAAACCACCATAATTGTTATATATTCCACATAAACATTATTGGGACAAATAAAATAAAATAAACCATTAGGGATTTAACACAAAAGACTTGGGATTAACTCTCTTAAAATTTTAGGTGGACAATCCACCATACATTCCTGCTTAATCTCACCATTATGTAAAGTACAACATATATGAATACAAACTTCAAAATACATAGCAAATTCAACATGGTTACTACAAAATGTGGTCTACATTTGGTTGATTTTTATGTGTACTAAAATATGGTATTAAATACTTGAAAATTACAAGTTTGACATACATTTACCACACATGACTTGCACACTCAAATATGGTCATAACTTACCATTCTCTCACACTTACATGCTACCTTAAGTGCTTGATCCTTTCATTTTATTGTTACAAACCTACAAGAACCTCATTGTCTGTTTCAAACCTGCTTACTAACTTACATATACATTTATATATTTTTAATTTAGTCCACTTATACACATGTTGGTAATGTCATAATTGGCTAATATGACCAATCAATATTGACCTGACCCAACCGGTACCAACCCTTCTGCAATAATGATTAATTTTTAAAATAAAACATTTAATTAGAGTTAGCCTATCTACCTAGCATTTTGGGGGCATGATAAATTACCCAATTGAAGTCATTTATATACAAATCAAGACTTCAATTGATATGAGACTTGACAATTATATGGCATACATCTATACACTATTACACATTGAGAAAATCTACGCTTTTCTTCCCAAATTTGTGAATTAATCACTAGGAGCAATCATAATTCAAGTATGAATCATACCAAATCCAAGTTAAACAAATATTTTTTAAGTATCAAATCCAAATTATTAGTTTCATACATATAGTGAAGGGGCATAATTTCACAATCACATTAGGTGGGAGAACTATGCATGGATTGATTTTCCTCTTTAGTGTATTAGATAAATATAAAGAGGTAAATAATGAAATTATGGTGATTTGGGTTAGCTTGACCCATTATAATTTCATAAATTTTATAGGTTTATAACCCTCATAATCATACATAGAGTTTCAAGGTGAAGGAGGTTTATTTATAAAGTTAGGTGCATCATGAGGGTTCAACATCACACATATATAACTTATAAAGATAAGAAAAGTTAACCATACAGTCATAAAATTAATTTTAAACATAGGTCACTACCAAATAATTATGTTAATATTGATATTAAATACTAAATCAAATTGCATAGAACTGACCCTTTGCAGACAAAAAGCCCAGTTCCTGAACTTGATGAATCACAGGTCTACTTTAGTCTATTTTTCACT
This sequence comes from Torreya grandis, assembly GCA_037957365.1. Taxonomy (NCBI): domain Eukaryota; kingdom Viridiplantae; phylum Streptophyta; class Pinopsida; order Cupressales; family Taxaceae; genus Torreya; species Torreya grandis. The sequence continues at coordinate 2,082,725 of JARHVA010000534.1, read as the reverse complement.
TCTAAGATATAGTCATAGTTGGAAATTCCATCATAAAAGCTAAATAATTATCCATTTATTGCACTTCATTATATCTAACTTCATTATATCTATAATATGCATCTTTTCAAATAATTATAGTCTATTTCTAAATTTTTCATTCAGATTCATGCTTAAATGTTATATCTATCTATTTGAATTACATAAGTTAGTTTTTATCATATTTGGGTTTATAAATCTAAATTAGGGTAAAATATATTGGTGAACTTGTACATGGATTTAACTATGTCTAAATGAAAGGTTTTCCTTAGGGTTTCATCATTCTATAGGTTTATATTTTAGTCTTAGGGCTTCTTAGATCTGAATTTTATTCATTTATGTTACCTTTGATTTTAGGGGTCATCCTTCTACTTGTATCCATTAATATTCAGGTTTTTATCAATTTTATATTCTTAAGCATCTCAAAAACCTAACTATACTCCTATTATGGATTCTTATATCTATTTTTTCACCTCTCCTCAAGGTGGTGATAACTAATTTCCCTTTAAGGAGGTTCATGCAACCACTATACAAAATGATAGGGGCACTCGTATATAACCATGATCTAAGAAACATTGTATCCAACATGGTTATGAAAATTCAAATGTAATCCCTCCAAATTCATATCAAATATTTTACTCTCAATATTCAAACACTTGGTAAAAAAATAACTTGTATAACCAATGACATAAATTTGACCAAATATGGTTTCAAGCTTAAATATTTAAAAAAAAAGGGATATATAGGATAAGGATTTGTAAAACATGCACAAGGCATTGCTCATCCCATCACCACATTTACTTATAAATGGTGACAAGGGCTTGGATACATAATATATTCATTAACTAATTTGGAAATTACAAATTCAAAGACTTGTACTCATATTCATTTCCTATAATCAAGAGAATAATCTGATATTGAATCTTATGATACACATATGTCCAACACCCTAAAATATTACTTTATTTAGGTTAATTTCATAAATAGATAATTTCAAAATAGTGAAGGTATAAAGTATACATTTGGCTAATATGATCCACTATTTATCCAGGTCATGGAAATTAAAAATTCAAAGACATACTCATATACATTTCCTATAATCAAGAGAATAATCTCATATTGAATATTATGATACACATATGTCCAATACTCTAAAATATTACTTTATTCAGGTTACTTTCATCAAGAGAGATTTTAAAAATAGTGAAGGTATCAAGTATACATTTGGATAATATGATCCACTATTTATACAGGTCATAATATCACATAGGCTCATCAAACGAGTCATTGTTGCCACTAAATCAACTAAAAATGTTTACAAAATATCATTCTTGTATGCATTAGGGGTTGATATGAAAAATATAAAATTAAAGAATCACATTATTACTAAGTAATATCATGGGCTATGGGCACAAATTGACACATAAAATCATAACAGAGTACAAACTTCATAGACTTATAATGGTTCAGATATTATATGGTTCAGTTACATGACAAATTTTGACACATTAGTAATAGATTATGGGGGCATATGTCATGCGTATTTAGTCACTTTATATATAGTTAAGTATAAATTCATACAAACTTGGGTGCATATGCATTGGAATATGCACACATTTTAAAGAAATAAGAGTTTTAGGTTTCCACATATACATACATTCGAGATACATTTTATCAAATTCAACATATAAATGCATAATATTCTATATCAATTAGTATAGATTCAAGAGGCATGATAATGGTTCGTGCAAATGAAAAATAGTATGGTTTACAAGTTGAATGATAGATGGTTTTCATTCCACTTCGCACATATTTAAACTTAGGTCATGATAGGGGCATGAACATTGTTCATTCTCTTTTGATCAAGCACTTATTCTACATTGAGTGCAAATATATAATTAAAATGTGGTCATGATGGGGGAATGAACACTGCTCATTCTATTTTGATCATACATATTTTTTACATGGATAAAACTTGATCAAAACTATAAAATTGAATATATAATTCATGTAAAATGAGTGATTCATGTTTTTATAGTTAATGTGCATTGAGATTTAGTTACTCTCAATATCCATGAAATTACTTACAATAAACTCCTGATTTGGTTCCCTTTTTTTTCTACATATTTATTTGGGCTAGTAAATTATGTACTTTTCCCCACATTTATGATAATTGGTGCATGTTATCTTGAAACCTAAGTTCTTTCTTAGTTACACAAATTTAGGGCACATTCACCCTAATTATTAATATGCCTCATAAAGGAAGCATAATTTATCAATGGTTAAACTAGAGGAATCACTCTCCAAGAGCTTCAGTTAAAAGCAAATTTCTCCAATGCTTTAATAAAGAAACATCATCTCTAAAAAAATTCAATGAAAACATGGTTTTAACCAACACACATGTTTACTCCTTCCTTTAATTTTCAAAAATAAGTAAATTAAAATTTAAAATATTCAATCTTTAGACATTGACTACTACATGTTTGTTTTAGGTTTTGCTATTGAGTGACATGAACAGTTGGAACTTCATACCAAAAACAATGTGTGTTTTACACACATAGGTATATATTTTATTTTATTATCAAAATTTTATTGCTATAATAAAAGTGGGGAATTTTTAGTTACTCAAATATAATATTAAGTACAAGACAATGATAATTTTGACATAAATTTACCATGCGTGACTTGCACCCTTAAATATTATCATAACCTAACATTATCTTATACATACATGATACCTAATAAACATTATCCTTACGTTATGATGTTAAAAACCCAAAAGAACCTCATTGTTTATTTCAAACTTGCTTACCATCTTGTATAAACATTTCCAAACCTTAAATTTAGTCCAACTGTACTTGGGTGGATAATGTTAGATTGAGTCAGTATTGCCAGTCAATACTGACTTGAGCTGGATGATAGCAACCCTCTCCAAAAAATGACTAATTTTTATAATAAAAAATCTAATTAGGGTCATCCCATGTACTTAATGTGTAGATGGCATGAGAAAGCACCCAGTTGAACTTATATATAAATCAATGACTCACTTGGTAGGAAGATTAACAATTTCTAGTATACATATATACACTATTACACATTGAGAAAATATACCTTTTTCTTACCAAATTGAGAATCAATAACTAGGATTGGTCACAAACGAAGTCTGAAGCATACCAAATCCATGTTAAACTAAATATTTTTAATTATCAAGGTCAAATCATTAGATGAATACATATAATAAAGGACCACAATTACACAATCACACTAGGTGGAAAATCTACATATTGCTTGATTTCTCCTATATTTAATCAATAATAAATAATCAAATAGATGTAATTGGGGTTATATCTTCCCATTACACTTTATTAGTTTATTAAATTTTCTTACTCTCACAAACACACCTAGGGTGTAAAGGTAAAATATGTTGAATTATTAATTTATACACATCATCAGGGTTCAACATCATACATACAGAGATTAAATACAAATTCAAAGGTGACTATGGTCACGAACCTATTTTTCTGGAATAGGTCACTGCAAACCACTCAAGATAGTATTGATAGTTGATACTGACCCATATTTTATGGAAATGACCTTTCATAGACAAAAATCTATTTTATGAATTTAGCAAATCAAAGTACTACTTTAATTTTCTTTCCAATTTTAGATTACAGTCATAGCTATAAAACATAAGTACTTATACCTTTTTTTGCTTACTATATTTAACATATGCCACTTTTAAATAATTTCATTATATTTTAATATTTTAATTTTAGATTCATGCTTAAATTCCATATCTATATATCTAAAATGTATACTAGTTTATATCCTATTAAGGTTTCTAAATCCAAATTCGGGTAAAATTTTAGAAAAATTGCACATCTCAAATAACCTTTTGCTAATTACCAATTATCCAGTATCTTTTTAGGAGAATCATGTTTGGTCATGTTAAATAAGTCTTTCACATGTGGACCATAACTTATTGAACCTTTTCTTCTTTCAGAAACATATTTTATACTAGGTGAGACCCTTATGATTTTATGCTGATAACATTCAATCAAATGTCTTGATGATTCAACTAAAATCTTATATTTTCATGGGAGTCTAACATTAAATGCCTAACAACCAAAGGGTCATCAAGTCTTGTTATTCTTCCTATGTCTTTAATTAGAGTTTTATTATTCGATTTCAAGGTTGTACTTGTTTGACTAATAAATCATCCTATATATGTTGTCTTACTTAGTATAGACTATTGTTAATCATCTTGCGACATTAATATCTGTTTTTCAAGTTTTCTTACCTATTACATTAAATACATTACTTAGATTATTTACTATTGCATTATTTATTACCTTTGTGTTTCTTGTTCTTAACCATAAGTTATGTATTGCATGGCACATTTTTTCCATTATCATCAGTTAAACAAATAATTGACATCATTTTATATGGGTTTTATTCTCAAATACATATTCCCATATAAGTTGAGCATGATGTTTAATCGTATGTTTTGAAATTTTTCCTTGCATAGCTTTTAATATTTTCTCATCTATTTTTATCAAATGCCTTGGTGTTTCTTGGATTATCCTTGAAGGTGTGGGCACATGATCTATATATTTATTAAATTTAATGGTGGTAGCACTTCAACCATAGAAGGGATATTTAATTCTATGTTAAAATTAGACTCTACATGTGAATTAAATTCCTCTTCATTTGGAGGACTCCAATTAGGGTCATTACATGATGTTCATTATCATCATGATAATAAAATTCATCTTGGATATATTTTTCATTATATTTTATTTCTTTGCGTGCTTGACCATTCAATATAAATTCATTAGTTGTGTGCTACATATTGAGTTTCATCATTCAATAAGGATTCATTAACTCTTACCTTACTTGAAGATGTCTCTAAATTAAATTCCATTAAATTGGGCATGTTATTTTTAATTTAAACATTAATTGGCATGGAAGAAGTATCTTCACCTTGTCTAGAAGCTCTTATAATTTCTCTCCTCTCTTCTTGCCTTTTTATTTATTTTTCTCTCTTGAATTAAATTTCTTCCTTTGCTAGCTCTATTATCCATATTTTGTGGCGATTATATGAACACATGATATATCTTTACACTTTTAAGTCCAAGAAGGATAAAATAAAACAAAAATTAATGAATTTATAATAATTGAGATAAAATAAATGTATAATTTGGAGGTTGTCAGTTGTAAAATTGAGTTCAGAACTTATAAAATGCAAAATGATGGAATAAACATTATGGGGATAAGAGTTTGTATGAAATTTAATGGAACTACAAAGGGTGTGTGCCATTTTGAATACCACACATGTCATTTTTAAGAGTCGTTGACAATGAACAAATGAATATAGAGCATTTTCTGTTATAAGAAATGCATGCATGCTTTACAAAAGGGCATGTACCCTTTAAAAATGGTATACACCCTTCATAAAGTGTGTATGCCCTTCTCTGAAGGGCATGTAAAGGGTGTATACACTTTTAATAACTATAAATTTAAACATCAGGAAATTTCCTCTAAAACTACCTTGGTTTTAGGCTTTGAGAATTCAGCCTAGTCCAAAAACCTATCATAGACCAACCAACATGACTTTTTATAAATTTATACATTTTTTTCACTTCCATAGAAAAAATTGAGTTAGTAGTTTTTAAAAAAAAAAATTATGTAAGCTTGTAGGTGGGAGAATTTAGTTTCTAAATATACAATTTTTGTAATGTTATATCATTATTTAATTTATACATAACATACCTCATTATGGTTTATACTATATCATTACAATTAGTTAAATTGATTTTTTGACAATTGATCAAATTTATATATAATTTATATTTCAACAATCTACACATCATTGGCTATGTTTAAAAAAAGAAGTTTTTTATGAAGTTTATAAAAAATTGTGTTTATATACTTGCGATTTTAATTTTCTAACTTTCCTAACTAGTAAACAATTAATTTAAAACTTATATTAATTTAAGAATTAATAAAAAATATTAGACATTTTGATATCTATATATGTTATTTTATACAAAAATTCATTCATTTACTTCTAAAAAGTGTGCTCATATACATGCAATTTAGTTAATGTTTTCACAAAAATATTATGTCATTGTCATAAATGTATAATTTTTTCATACTTTTACATCTGGATATTAAAAAGATTATATTCAAACACTAAATTCAAAATATCACAATTCATCTTCTTACATTATCATAAAATTGTGTAAAAGTCTTGAAAAATCACTTAAAGTTCAAGTATTGTTATTTAAAAAAAAAATTGGCACTGAAATCCCCCCATTTTTCCCCATTACCTTGCACCCACCTAGCCTATGAGTTTAAAATTTTAATACAACTATGGATTATGTGTGGTTCTTTGTGCCTGCCAAATACATCATTCTTATTCTCATTTTTTTTATATAGGTTTGTAGGTCATGATTTTATTTTTTGTCTTAGCCTTTTTTTCATCATTTTTATCCAAGATATAAATTTTATCCTAGAGTTCTTACAATTATTTTTGAAAAAACATCACATTAAAAATAAATTTTGCATCCTTGCCATATATCAGGGATGCAAATATTTGAAAAATACAATTAGTATCTACAGAAAAAGTATCTTTATCATTTATTCATTTTTTTCACAACTTGTCCTTCCATATCACTCATAGACCTTAAATTCAGTGTTTCTAAAAATTTAGAGAACGGAATAAAATTTAACATATTTACTTTGTCACTAAATTTACAAGACTATATACCTCTGTTGTTATAACATTTTTAAAATTGAACAATAAAATAAACATGAGGATAATTAGAAATACATAGTTACCTAGTGACATGGGGTGGAGGTATTGATACATGGACAAGTACACCATTAGAATCAAGGTACATGAGTAAATGAATAATTGTACGACTAAATTGAATATAAATATGGTTATCAAAATATTAAATAACAATTTTATCATTTTCAACATAATTTGCATAAGAATAAAAAACAAACATTCAAAATGAAATACATAATGAAGAAAATGACTTTTTAAATATTTTATTTTTATATTAACATTGTTAACATTTTATTCATTATTTTTTATGTAATTAAATATTAAATTTTGTCTTATAGAAGTATACAACTATATATATTATTTTTCCTCCATGGCCTCTATGTGTAATCAATGACAACTTTTCATTCCATCTTTATAGGTAAAAAAATAACATAACATAACTGGAAAGGAAATTTAATTCTGTTAGGTTGTGGAGCTAAAAGCTTCACTGATGCAAACAGGGGAGGAGGTTGCTGAGTGTCACAGTCACCGACATCGGTTAGGCCAACCGACGTCGGCCAGTGGTGGACAAGAAGCAACTGACATCGGTCAGGAGTCGGCCAACGTTAGTCACCTCCAAGCAGACAGGGACCAACGTCAGTCGCCTGTGTGGTTCTAGAACTGTCAGTTGCATGAACAATTAGTTAATGAATTGGTTGTTTGCATGTAGAAGGTCAATTATAGACTTGAAGCTGCGGATCTAATTATTGTAATTAGATGTTTAATTATTGTTTTCATGAGATCTATTTAAGAGACTCATGGGCTGTATTGTAATTTGTGCTAGAGAGTAAGAGAGCAAAATTAGCTCCTTCAGAGTGAAGAGAGCATGGTGTGTTCCTCCTAGTGCCATAGTACCAAGTGTGGGTGCTGGTTTGGAGAATCAAGTAGGATTCTTCATGTATGCATGATCTTGGTCAACAGGTGTACAAGGCCACGTTTGGAGATCTGCATGGTAAGTAAGATCATTGATCTGTAGGTGTATGTGTGTGTGAGGTCTAAGGTTTACAGGTGTGCAAAACCAGGTTGATCTACAGGTGGCAGCAGGATCAAGGTGACAACAACACAATGGGGAGCAAGATCAGGTAGGATCTACTTGGAGTACGGCGTGTACTCGGTCGGAGAGCAATAGAGGAAGGCAAGGTAGTTCCTTCCAAAGTAAGATCATTTGAGTTGTAGGTTGTTGCAAGTTCATGGGAGATCTACTTGGAGTGCGTTGTGTACTCGGTTTGAGTATGTGTGTATACTCGGTGTATTGGCAGTATTGTTACTGACTGGTTGACTGGCGGTGTTGTTACTGGCTGGTGGAGGTGAACACCAACTCTATGTTTGAGTTGTGTGTTGGGACCGTAAGAGAGAGAGTGAGCTCTTGAAGAGATTTACTGTTTATGCCCTAGAGGTGTGGGAGCCCTAGAGGTGTGTAAGGAAGAAGGTGGCATCTTCTTTGTTGTATTTCCTTCTGGAAGAGTATTAATACAATTGGGTATTGTCTCTCATATTCTATGTTATTTTTGAATTCTAGTTACTTGTGATTCTGGTTTAATTCTGCATGTTTTAGTTGCTTGGTAATCAATGGTGCTTTTGGGGTCCTAACAAATTCCACATATTCATTATGTATCGTTGTATTTAGGACACCTTATTTCCACCTATCCCCACATTTCCCCCTCTTTCGCCCCACCCCCAAACCAACCTTGTATAGCATTAATTTAATCTTGACATATATTTACATAACCTTGTTAATGACATAAAATCAAAATAAATGTCATTAGTTTAATTTAATGACCTATCAACCTTTCCCATATTCCACTTGATTTTTGGTGGACCAAAAAATCTTAGTCAATGACCCTTATGTCCTGAAATGTAGGTACGCCAAAGCACGCCATGTATTTTTAGTAGTATAAGTAATTGTATTCATCCTTCAACTTTAAGTGTAGACCATTAATAAAGTATGAAATGAAGGGCTCATTATGGTAAGTCGATGCATATTGACACACACACAAACACACATATAATTTCTATTAAAAGATAAGATTAAATCCACACTAGTAAGAGATCTCATGTTATGACTATTATGCATGTGCAAAGCGTATACACAACAAACCATCAAGAGACTTTGTTAGGGATGTGTGTCTGTGATAAAATGTTGAGATTTTTTACCTCACAACTAATGATTCTTGAGTAGAATCATAAGTATTTTTATGCCTTTGAAATTGAGGTTGAAGACATAAATGAAAATTCTTGTAAAATTGAGATTTAAGAAATAAGTGAATAGTTGAAATGAGTTTCTTGATGATTCGATGTGTTTGATCTTTATACCCACACCACAATCATAACATAATATCTCTTATTAGTGTGTATTTGTCTTATACGATAACCTTTATAGATAATTGGTTTATTTCCTATTCTAATGCTAATATATATAAATTCAATGCTTAAAAAAAAAGAGAAAAATAAATATAAAATATGGTGATGCATTAAAAAGGAAATAGGTTACCTCCCTATTATACAAACACATAAATATCTATTATACAAGAAAGAAGGTGAAAACAATTCCAAGCAATAAATGTAAAAGGTAACCACTTACAATCAAACAACCTTCGATTACAAGAGAGTAAACATAGATAACATTCCATTCTAAAAAAAGGCTCGAAACAAATCTTGCATAAAAAGAACATCAAAAGCTTTAAATATGAATTATGAAAAATACATGAAATTTTTTATCCAAAATATCAACTCATTTATAAAGGAAAATGAAATTTTAGAAAAAATAAGTGAGAAAAGAGAAGCAAAAATAATTCAATTTTAGCTGCCCATGCAAAAAGTAGGAAAAAAATTAAGGAAACAATTTTTATTTAGCCCATGCTACCCATGTTATGTACTTGCTTTGCTTGTATAAATTTTTACTTTAACTTTGAGCTAAATTTTAAATAAAACATAAGTTTATAATGGGCTACGACCTTCCAAATTGTGAATTTAAATGTGAGCTATTAGATATTTATACTCATAACATTCTAATTTTTCATGTGAGTTTATTTATTTATTTATGTATGAGAATTTTTCATCTATGAGTTTAGTTTTTTATTTTTATTTTTATTTTAAAAATGTATGAGCTCTCTCACTATGATATTTTTGGCATTTAATAATTTAAATAATTTAATTAAGATTTAAGTTGGATAATTATTTCCTATAGAAAAATATCGTTGAAAGTAATTGAAGCTAGTGTGATTTTTTTAAATAGTGTCTAAAGGGGTCATTTTTGAAATAAAAAGATTCTTAAGAAAAATAATTATTTTAATTTATAATTAATTTTTTTAATATTAATAAAAGTGAGTTTTATATGGGGACCTTACCTAGAGAAAAAAAGGTTTAGAAACCAGATATAGCAGTGCTTAAACTAGAAGAAACAAAAATAAATAGACATTAAAAAAATAGGAAAAAAGTAGTAGAAAGTCATGAGTCTAAATTTTTGGCCCCATCCAATCTTTATAAGCCTTGGACCAGTTTTGAGTGAGATTCTCTAGAGGAATTTTTGAATTCTATTAGGATGGAGTTCGAGCTTTTCTTCAACGATACCCTTCAATTTTGCATACTTGGTATGAGATTCAACATTTTCCTCTTTTCCTTTGGCAAGATAATTCAATAAAATAAAAATGAATATTATAGTTTTATAATATAATTATAATAAAATAGGAATGACTAATGAAGTTATAGGGTTTTAAATTTCAAATGTTCCCTTTACAATTAGTCAAAGTTTCTTATGTATATTTTTTAGTTTTATTCTCAAGTTTAATTTATCTAGAAGTACTCAATCAATAATTTTAAAAATTCATTCGACATAAAATGTTTACTTGAAACATGATTTTCCTTGAAATATCTAGTTGGCACATGATCTATTTTGGGTATAATGTTGACATCACCTTGAATTTGGGTAGATTTTATATATTTTTGTTTGATATGTCTTTTCAAGATTTGAAAAATATAGAAATATTATTTTTATTTAAATATTTTGATATAGGTTTTGATATTATTGTCCTTGCCTTTAGAAGATACTAAGGAATCAATTTTTCATTACCTATAAGTCTATTATTTAATGATAGATCAAAAACAAGATATGACAAAAATTTTATAAAGTTTTGGCTTATGTCTGAGTGTAAATAATGGCATATTTCTTAGGCCATTATTTGGGAATATTCCATGGAATTCAATGTTGCTATGAAAGGAGAGAATATCAGTGGTACACTTAGAACACAAATGTACATAATGATGATGTTAGGCATCGAGGGATTCATAACGACAGTATGATTTTGTAGATACAAGTTACATTCAACTAAATCCTTAGACCATTCTCAACCTCAGGCCATACAAGAATCCCATTTACATCCTATTTTATGCATTTTGTCATTTTAGCATCACATTTACTATTTAGCTAGTATAGTGACTCAACAACTAAGGATGAATACAAACAATTTTAGGCATCGTCACTCGTCTTGAAAGAACATGATGCTGAAAATGATATGGATTGAATAAAAAATTGAAATGGTTATTTTTTGTTACCATTATTTTGAGTAACATCTTCTGGTGTTGCACTTGCTGATGACTTTGACCCTCCCAAGGACTCTATCTCTTAACCTACAAAAACATTATCTACATCAAACATGTTGATCTTTGTAAATATAGGATTTATGGGATTTATAGCAACACTATCCTATATCCATTGGTAATATTTATATTATTTCATCTACATCTCACACTACATTCTTGATGCACATTTAAAAATCATATTCCTCACCACATTGTTATTTTTAGGGCTAAAATTAATCCCCCTCCATATTGACAGATTGCATCAAGTATAATAGATGAGAAAGATAGATTCCTAGAACAATGATGATGATCATGATGTCTCCAGTGCCCCATTTTAAGGTACTACTTCACATTATGTGAAGTATGATCCTTTCATTATCAATCCCACTTGCCCACTAGATCACAAGTACAATAGATGCCAAGCACTCAAAGTAGGAAATTTTATTTGAATACTGTCCACTGACCATCTACTAAGTAAATTTATAGATCTAGTTTCATATCATGGATCTTTTTCCATGAATCATATTGCAACCCAACAATTTTGCATAATGAATAATTTAATACACTAGGTGTTCCTTTACTACCATCCAAAATATATAAGGTTCCAACACAAACAATAAATAAACAAATAGAACAAATCCAAACACAACAATATTACCTGGGTAGCAGATCCACTTGATGGTGGCTATCAAAATCCATTATCTGTCTTTTCCATCTACAAAACTTTGATGAACACATAGACTAAAACACCAATGAATGGGCCATCAACTCATAAAGTTAGGTAGGGAATTTATAGTTAAAAATAAAAACATAAAAACCTCTTATGAGATAATTAAAAAAAAAATTACTTTGAGTTGCATCTGCCTAACATGTGGTATAGGTGGGAAAATTCCAAGTAGCATTTGGGTGCCTTATTAGCAACATCAAGAAAACCTCCATTAGCATCTAGGTTAATGAGTTGTTATTTGTTAATTTTTACTCCATGGTAATGGTATAATCTGGTCCATTGTAGGTGTTTCTCTTAAGCCATTTATAATAGGCCCCTACATTATGGAAGGTACTAGGCGACAACCAGATGCACCTATGCACTCACTGACTGTTATGAGTCATGAAAAACATTATACACCACTCTATTTTATTTTTAATGAAGTTAGTTCCCATTGGCTTTTGTAATTCAAACTTAATTATAACTTCATTGACTTTTGTTTCATGTCATTTTATATTAGATTTTGAGCTTAAAAATATATCATCGCAACTTCTTCAGGAAGGCTTAAAATTTTAGTCCAAAACCAACTATAATGTAAAATGTGATTATAGGAAGATCATTTCTCTTTTAAAAAAAAATATTAATGTTTTCTACACTTTTCAGGGATTTTGTTTTGAAGTTGAGGGATTGATTTTACAGTATTTGTGTTTGTATTTTGTTTCTTTTACCAATTTTGCATCACAATTTTTCATTTATACACACTTTAGCAACTAACTAAATCATCATGGTAGGTAGTGGGGAATAATGATCAAATTTGAATACTATAGGATAATTTGTAACAAGAAATAAATCTGCAACAAAGAATAAGATAGAAGTTATAAAGGCAGAAAAATATATAATGATAAACAATGTTTTAATTTAATTTTTGGACATAAAATTTTCAATGGTAAAGAAAATTTTAGTTAGTAATAAACCTTTTACACAAAAAAATCTATTTCCACCTCATTTTGTATTGTATACAATTATTTCATTCTAAGACACTAAAAAACAATGCATTATAGAGAAATATATTCACATGACATTATATTTTTCCTTAGAAAAATAATTATCCATTAAACTTAAGAAAAATTCATAATAAAGCAAAACCAAGTTTCTATAACAATAGCGAAAGCTACAAAATAAAAGGAACATTTTTTTTTACAAATTAGAAGTCATTGCAATTTTCACATAACATTGACATTTTCATTTTCAACCTTCCACATTTGCTTTTCAACTTTCTCTAGTTACTATTCTATTTATATTTTGGTCTAGATAAATAGTTTGATAGGACCTCAAAAATATTATTGATAATCAAATTTAGATTATGATAATAAATTATATGATATTAATTTTTTTATTATTAATTTTAAATTATTAAAACAATTTTTAATTATAAATACACATGTAAACTCAAACACAAACAATTTGCAATATAAAAATAAGGACTAATCGTTATGCAACCCTTATTTTATAAAGAAAAATATTACCTGATATAATTTTGCATATTTAATTTGACATTGACAAGGTAGTTTTGGAGGTGGAGCACCTCAAAATATTTATTGATTACTTGTGTAATGCATCGTATGTTGTCTAATGTTAGTCAAGTTCCTATATTCTTCGTCCATCATGATTCTCAAGGCCCTATTCATAGATTTAACCAATGGATCCGATCTCAAGCTTGACGTCATTCCCCTAGATCCACTATGGATTTGATTTGCACAACTAACATCCTTCTCTATCTCGAGGTGGCGAGAGAGATGGTGGATGAAGAATTTGCATAATAACTTTTCGCAATTAGTTTTAAGTATTTCTCCAACAAACACACATAAAAATGATAAAAGAGGGAGTACATTTATAAAAAAATGAAAAAAATCTAAAATATTCAAAGAGGGTGGGAGCCCTCAATTGAATATATAAATATTTTTTCCGAAGGTCATGGCTGGGATGAGAAGCTGTATAAATCCTGATCTCTTCATGTTGTTGTTTTAGTGATGTTGGTTACATAATTTTATATAATTTGACTATATTCATACTCTCCATGATAGTGTTTTAGTTGTTTAGTTTTGTAGTTGAGCATAGTAGTTTGCCTTTGGCCTCTTAGTGGTGTTTTGTCTAACTTAATATGGCGGTGTTTTGTCTAACTTAACTTAATATGACATTGGAATCTACGTATCCTCCTATAATTTTTTAATTTTAAGTTATATTATATTTATTTTTAAAAATAATTAATTAATTAGCACGGTCCAAAATAACTAAAAGTTATTTTTTTTAATAAAGTAATTAAAGTGTTGAATTTATAATATTTATATTCCTTTAAATTTTCTAAATCTTTATGTTGGAGGTGTTTTATTACAAAGAAATGAGGTTAGATTATTATTTTCACATAATCAATCACCATGTATATCCCATACATATACTACTTGTTTTCATAAAGTTTTTTAGTTTTTAACATATTGGTGTGTGTACAGGCACCATCACCCTGACAACTATTTGATCATGACACATGCTCTGTAGATATCAATAGATGTTTGAGTGGTGGAGTTGTTAAACATGGGCATGAGCTGGTTGGGTCAGGTCACAAGCACATGAGGCTAAAGAACAGATGACCATACTTAATCTGCTAATTACATAGGTAATCATAACAAGTCTTGCAGTGATTCAAATATTGTGTATAAGTATTTTTTTTCTCAATCCCATCTTTTTGAAAATAATGTGTCATCCATGGATATTATCTAGTATATTACTAGTTAAATGCATCTTGAAAGTCATCATTAGTAGTTCTCCAACTGCTTACAATCTTAGGCCATACATTAATATAATCTTGTTGATCATACCTACCTATGAAAATAAAAATGGTTAGCATAATTCTCAATGATACTCAACAAACCATGTGGGTATCCTAGACTCTTCAATAATATAGAGATTAAAGTTTGCAAACGCTTCTTACCAGATACTAATGGAAAATAAAATAGGAAACCCTATATTTCAAAGATCCTCACCACTCTTGGAACTTATTTTAATATAAATTCCATACACTTTGCTAAATAAGTGCCCAAATCCACTAGTGAAGACTTATTTGATAGAAAACAAAATGCACAAATGTTATGTACCCCTCATAAGGTTTAAACTCAAGAATGTAACAACTATAATATTTCAAGTACTTGACTCTCTTCTCAATTATCAAACACCAGTTAGCCTTTAGTGTTTGAGTAGTGATACGGCAAAGATTAATTTGTTTCTTATTATGTTCCATCAAATCTTCATCTAAAGATGTAACTCTAAGAACTCTAAATTTTACTTTAAGGACATGAGAGATTCATCTTGAAGTGGAGCATAATCTAGTCAATAGATGAATGATAATTTAAAATTTGTTACCCATGAAGCAAATGTGTTGGCATATTGATCCTCATATCCAATGAAACTTTTCATTCTCGTGGGGCATGTTTGGGATCTAGAAAAATAAACATAAACATGAGTAAACATTTTTTTTATATATGTTATAATCTACTCACTTTACATCAACATATATTCCAAGTTTGAGTCCCTTAGACTGAACATGGTATGCCAAAGCCTTTATACCAAAAGGAAATGTGTTTAGATTTATAAAGAAGATTTCCATGCCAATATAGAAAATTCATGGAACAGAGGAGGAGAAAATGTCTTAGAAAAACAACGATGTATTTTTTTTGAAATATGTGTATTTTTTATTTTGTCAATTGGTGTGAGCAACAAATCATAGGACAAATGTTGACATGAAATTCCAAGTACCTTTTGAAAGGGATTACATGTCATGAGTATGAGCCCCTCTAAAAATTGATAAGATTGATAATTATAATATATAATATTTATATGAACTATTTAATAAATATATGATAATATTATATTATTATATATAATTATTACATAATAATGTTATATATAAGAAAATATATAGTAAATATAAAATAATAATAAAGGGGTCTTCAAATTATAGGGTGGAAGAATATTTTATTGGCCATTTTATATTGTCAAGGGTGGATGAGGACTTCATGAGAGATGATTTTATTTTGACATGAATCTACTTTTGATGTGTAGCTTGGATTAGTACAACACTACCGTTGATGCAAATATAAGGCATTGAGGTCTTAGAGTCTATCTTTAAGCTTCCATTCAACTATGCTACCAATATATTGAGACCTATATCAACTAAAATAGGGTTAATGACATACATAAACACCATATTTAGACCCCTTGAAGAAAATGCAAGGTCATACAAAACATGTAAATAGTGAAAGATCTTAAGATTAATATAGTAGTGATGGTGAGGGGAAATGACAAGGAATTTTAGGGGATATATTACACCAAGAAGATCATATTGTACACTAACCCCAGATTTAGGGCAATTGTTGGATTTACATGACCAACACCTATTTCAAAGGGGTCCACAGCTTGCAAGGTGGAAACATATTTGATTGGATGTTTTCTATTGTCAAGGGTGGATGAGGACATCATGAGAGATGATTTGATCTTGGAAGGGATACACATCTCATGTGCAACTTGAATCAATGATGCAATGTCGCCAATGTTAGGATAAGACATTGAGGTCATAGAGTTTATCCTTTAACTTTCATTCATCCACGATGCTAATAAATTTACACTTAGAAAAATTACATTAGGCTAAAGAACATACACAAAATTTATATTTAGACCTCTAGAAGAAAGGACAAGGCCATACAAAACATGAAAATAGTAAAATATTTCTATATGATTAGAGCGGTGATGGTGAGAGGTAATGACAAGGTATTTTAGGGGACATCTGTTTACCCTTATAATTAATTGGTGAATGGAAATTAACTCTATAATAATGTAAAATTTAAATCTGATCTAGAAACATAAATAAGACAACCTACTACAAAATTATAGTGATATACAAAATTTATAGAAGTTGTAAATTACTAATAATAGCAACTAGGGTTAGGGTTAGATAGATGTCCTTATAAGATGATTTATTCCAACTATATTATTCATTTATTGATTATAACTATTTAAAACTATTTAGAAAAACTTGCAACAGTGTAATTCAAAATAATTCCTCAATGTATTATGGGATAAATACATAGTATCTAGATAAGATTGTAGTGTATTTTTGTCTACTAGTGAAACTTTGTCTATGTTGACTATGTGCTCAATCTAAACTTTTGGCTCAGTTTGCTTATGTCTGAATGTTATATGATTATGTGCATAGCTTGTTTGGATGCATAGATCACTTTCAAAAGCAAAACCATACCCTACACAAGGAAATAAACAATATCAAATTCCTATGGGTAAAAATTGGGAAAGTAGGATATAGTCGAACTATCTTCAAAAAACACATTGTTGACCAAGTATTGCCTCATAGTCTAAATGGATTTCAGGCTAATGTAGTTCTCACTTTAGGAAAGATCATATAAAATACAACTAGTAAATTTGATTAGAATGCTTGATAAAGGATGACCTCAACCCATAATAACATAATGTTAACTTGGCCAATGACTATATTAATATAAAATAATTGTAGTAAGGTTCTTTACTAAATAGATAGATGTTTTTGAAATTGTTTTTTCAAGAGAGTGCTAGATAGAGTAACCAAGAGTTTCAAGTGAAACACTTGATGTGATCCTATAATATAATATTTGAATCATTTTTGATAATCAACCTATTGTTGAGTGAGAGAAAACTATTAGGAAGCATGTCATTTTGAAAAACTAGCAATTAGAGCAATGTAGGTAAGTCCAAAGTAGTGGACAGGTGCACAATATATCCTTGGGGTCTACCTAGTGTGCACTTTTTTAGAATGGACAAAGGTTTTTGAGACTATAATGGCAATGAAGTATCTAATGATTAGGGACAAATATAAATAAATTAGGGAAGTCCATAATTTGTTATTAGTAAATGTAATACTTTGAACACTTTCTATAGATAAATAGTTATCAGAATGGTGAGTTGTCCAAACAAGGTAAAAATGTCAAGGAATATCATTGTCAAACATTTTTTTAATTGAATTTTAGTAAATAAAATATGTAAAAACTTTGTCTTTGTCATGAAGATGTGCATTCTCCCTTGAGAGGCATATGAAAAAGTGTTGAAATTGATAGTGATCAAGTCTAACTTTGAAGATCAATGTAGATGCCTGAGATAGAAAGATATATTATCCAACCCTCATAGAGTCATGTGTCATGTGTAAATAGATGGGAACCGATAAACTGGTTATTTAAAGTGAAACCTAAAAACTGAACATCACTGAACTCTCATTTGGTCCACTTGTTGCAATGAAAGTTAAGAAGTGGGAATTAGTACATAAATTGCTAAAGTACAATCAAGATGTGGTGTCATTAAAATCAAACATGGATCACTTAAAGAGTACAAATCACACCACTACAAATGGATCTAGATTCAAACTGTGAAATCCTAAAATTTTATCGAGTAGTAGATTTATACCACTCATGTAAATTAAGTTCTTCTGTGGCTTTAGAGTACTTAGAGTGTGGACTACTTCAACATCATGTTTCAGGGGATTTATAGTTCTCTCTTCTTTTTTTCTCTCTTTTGGGGAGAGTTTTTCCTATGGATTTTCTCTTTTGGGGAGAGTTAGAGTATATTGCTCATGTTTCCTAGGTTCTAGCTAAGATTTTTATCCTTTTGCTAATTTTGTCCTATGTGTGGATTTATTCCACATTGGCTAGTTAGGCTTCAGTCATGTTTATCCTTGCCTACTTAATCAAGGGCTCTATAATGTATTATACATATTTTTCATATGCTTCTTGTGAATAATAATTGGTTTTGTTCAGTTGGTTTATTCCTTGTGTGTATGCTAAAGCACTCATGGTTGTGGTAATGGTGTATTAGAGAGATCTTGGTTGAAGAATGTTATGAACTCTTTCATGGTGTCAGAGTAGTCTCCAACTGCCATTTTTTCAACTACCATTTTTCACATTATTTGTCTACTTCTTAGATAAGTTGTATGGTTCATTTTCAGATCTAAGTTTTATTTATTCATATTCAAAAGACCTCTATTGTGGAGAGTTTCTGGTTTTGAGTATGCTTAGATATATTGTGTTTAGATATAATCTATCATAATGATTTACATTTGAGTTGATTAGATCTGTTGTGTTGGCCATACTTTTTTTTGAAAAAATTATAATGTTTTTTTTTTAAAATCGTAACTATCTTGTAGATCAGTTTTCGCTTCACATAGGTATTTGATTCAGAAAATTCTTTCACTAATGAAAAGAGGACTTTGAGAGGTTTCCATAAAATTTTCATAATAAGGATTCTAATCAATATCCAAGGAGATATGAGGGTCTGAAGTTGACCCTGCAATTTTATTTTTCTATAATTTTTTTAATGTGTGATCAAAAAAAAAAGATCTTGTATTTAAAGTGAAAAATCAACATGAGAGATTGATCTATGTGGAAGATTGTTCTTTTTTTTTGCTGTAAATTCCTTCAAATCCACTTTTTTTAGATCTGGTTGATATAATTTAATTTTCTTCAATTATTTAATATTTTTTGTTGCAATGTTTTCTTTTTGACCCATTTATGATGGGACAACTTTGTAAAAACTACATCTTTTGATCAATAACTCGAAAGCGAGTTCTATTTTTTCAGAAGTGTATGTTTTTTATGCCCGATATTGGTGTCATTGTTTAAAAAAAAACACTAAAATGTAAATTACAAAATTTGAGTGAGGGCTATACAATAACCATGGGGTATTTGCTCTCTCATCGCAATTTTGGATGCATTTTTGGCTATAACCGACGTCTTATTTGCATGATCTTTGGCTCCCATTACTCTTTCTTGGCCCACATTGTATTTCTTATGCTACTCTTGCACTTTGCACTATCTTTGACGTATTTTCAGTTGAGTCTGACATCCTTTGCATGTGATTTATAGATTGTCATGTTTGGTAGTTGATCATTTTAAGGGTGTTTTTACATACATGATGGCATTTTTCACCATTTGCCACACTCAAGTCTAATACCATTGTCTCAAAAGTAGAAACGAAGTAAACATAGTGGTATACAGAATAGAAGCCACCACAAGGCAAGACACATCCATCAAAGAACAAAACCATATGGGGTTAACATTATCATTACCTTTTGCACAGTGTTGGGTTCACCCCAGAAATAAGGCAATAATAACAAACTCGAATGTAAGAAGAAATTTGTGGCACTTACCTTTGAAAATTTACAGCAGAGTGATGCCCTAAACTGTAGATTATCACACAGCTGGCTACCTTTGTGAAATGCAGTTGGATACCCCTGAATATTTTCAGAATCGTATTGAAGTCAAACTTGGTTTACAAGAAACTTTTTGACTGCTCAGAAAGAAAAACCTACTTATGCATTGAAACAATATGCAGACAGAGGGTGAAAATTCTTATCTGATTAGCCAAAGGTTTCTCCTGCATTGCCGAGTAAAGAGTAGAGCCATACACGGCTAGGGTTAGTTATATTTTGCAAGCAGAAAAGAAATTGTCCAAATTTAATGCTCAACACCGCTGGAGATCTTGACGTGGGCATCTTAACTGCGGCAGATAGACACCTGCCTTCATTCATTGAAATCGCTGCTCTGGTACTACGCATAGCGATCCCAAGACTACCTTGAATCCAACAAAACAACATATAACTTGAAATCTTTGCAGCCAATAAACTTAATACAAATAATATTAGTTTATTTCTCCACTTAAAGACTACACAATTTACTTAAGAAAAGCGATCACATAATTTTTAACACATTAACGGAGATTAACTATTCGCTGATAAGGTTTAATACTCAAATAGTACAAAACGAATGCAATAGTCTTTCCCTCCAAAACTAATAAATAATACTTTAATTAATAGAAATATGTACTGCAAAGCGAGTGGAACATACGCCGAATCTATGCGTCACGCGTCTAGAATTCAGACTTTTCTTGTGCCCATGCCACACGCTTTGCATTTTTTGACTCTTAACTTTGAAATGCTCATTCTCACGTAATAAAATGATGCAAACTGCATGCTCAAAAATAAAATGAAAAAGAAAACCCTACCTACTCTTCACCGCTCATTTGCTTAAATATCGCCTTCCTCCCCACCACTCCTCCTTAGGGATTTTCACCTCTGTAAGCAGAAAAACTTAGCAATAGGATATATACACATGGCTTTATCTATGAGATGTGTATATCTCCCTTCCAGGGCAGGAGCCATTGCCATACCCGGCTCGTGCAACCACATGATTGTCTCCCGGCTGAGCCAAATCAACGAAACTTTTGCAATACAAATGCCCAAAATTGGGGACGAGCTTAAGTTAGGGAGATCAGTCGTAGATCGGTTGGAGCGCATTTACAGAGACGGGATGCTGTTCAGTAATAATATTAATAATAGTGATGTATTGTTACCCGTGAAGCCCCGAACTCCCAGGGATTTTTACGAAGGGAAACCGGTGAAAGTTGCGTACCAGGGATCCCGCGGGTCTTATTGCCAGGAGGCCGCGGTTCGAGCTTTCCAGAGGTGCGACGCCCTTCCCTTTGAAGAAACCATGGAGTCGGTCTTCGAGGCGCTGGAGAAAAACGCCGTAGACCGCGCGGTTGTGTCCGTGGAGAATTCTTTAGACGGCGTTATAGGCAGAAATTACGACTTGTTGCTGCGCCACGAAGGGCTACACATTGTGGGGGAGGTGTTTTTGAAGGTAAATCATTGCCTGTTGGGTTTAAACGGCGTGAGAAGAATCGTCAGCCACCCGCAGGCGCTGAATCACTGCAAACGCCGGCTGCGGGCTTTCAACGTCGCGGTGGAGGCCGTCGATAACGCGGCGGAGGCCGCGCGGTTTGTGGCGGAGAACGAAATCAGCGATACCGGCGTTATATGCAGCCGCGTTGCCGGCCGGGAGTTCGGTCTTCGCGTTTTGGAACCGGAAATGCAGGACGACGCCGGCAACGTTACTCGGTTCCTCATTCTTGCCAAAAATGCTGCGTCGGTTCTGAGCACCGGGAGGCCGTGGAAGACGACGGTGGCCTTTTCAACAGAAACCGAGGATCTGTTCAAGGCTCTGTCGATATTTGTTAAGAGCGATATACGGGTCGTCAAGATTGAGAGCCGCCCGAGAAAGGGGAAGGCTGTTCGAGAAAACATGAGCGGTTTTAAGTATGTATTTGTGGTGGATTTGGAAGGGTCGATTGGAGATGCGGCTATGG
Organism: Torreya grandis; assembly: GCA_037957365.1. Classification (NCBI taxonomy): domain Eukaryota; kingdom Viridiplantae; phylum Streptophyta; class Pinopsida; order Cupressales; family Taxaceae; genus Torreya; species Torreya grandis. Next base: position 2,060,358 of record JARHVA010000534.1, on the reverse strand, counting down.
AAAGAGAGGTTTTTGAATTGGAAGACATTGCGGAGGATGTAAGAGTTGTTGGAAGTTATCCCGTCGATCTACACTGAGAACGTGTCTGCAAAGTATGTTGATTCCTTGTGAAATTGTCAAACTGCAAGTCATTGAACGTGGGATTGACGAAGAATAATGTGTGAAAAGCCATCGTTGTGTTGAAGGTGCAAAGAAACCCTCAGGAATTGTATATTTTTGTTTTGCGATTATATCTAGTAGGTATTAATATATCAAATATATATAAATATTATCTTATATAATATATAAAATGAATGAAGGGTAATGATTTTATAATTATTAAGTTGTTTATATAATATCTGTTGATTTGTTTTACCTTACCCAACATCAATTTCATCATTATTAGTTCGCTGATCAAAAACATTATAAAGAGAAGTTTATTATGTATTTATATTTTAGAAGAAATAAACATTCAAATTATGTAAATCAATATAACAAGAATTAACAATCAAAGCAATTAGAAAAATTTTAATTTCAAACTAAGATTAAGCATAAAGATATAGCCACAATCATTGTACAACACGAATCATAAAAATAATTAGATGCTAAATTATTACTAACAGTTACCTCAAAGATGCAAGTTACACTGGGAATGATAGCAAAACAACCCACAACAACCAATTGGAAGGATGAAAGAGACCGTCTATGACTTGTCAAAGTATCAATAAATGTTGTTGTCTATCACCCCTTTGAAGATTTTAACCTTGCCATTTAATTCCCAAATAGAACCCCCAAAACCAATACTCTATATATTTAAAATGAATAAGTAAATAAAAAATCAAAGTACAATCTCATATCAGAAAATTCCATGCAATAACAAATTATTTACTATTTTACTATTTTTTGGGATGCTAAGAAATGTAGCCTTGCAACTCAAATGCCTTAGAAATACACAGATAACAACGCATACAAATGTGACATGTTTGAAAAAATAACTAGACGGTGCCATCCAAGCTGGCATCCACTCATTGGTGATAAAATTTTTATTCATTTTATCTTAAACTGTAGCGAACAACATTTAAACATATTAAATAGCAACTAGTTTGTGGATTAATCCTAGATAACGTGTAAACCTATTAATTAGGCAGTTCATTAATGTTGAGTGAATCCACGTGTCACTGAAAAATCAGAGAAAGCATTAAGAGAGTTTTCTTTAAATATTGGCAAAATCAAACAATCCCAAATTACCTGCCTGCCATGCACAAGAATAGACATGAAGTGGCTCGTACTCCCAAAAAGAAACGCAACCACAATACACATATATTATATATGTCCTATCCAGACATGGAGATAAATGCATATTTGTAGTTTGTTGAAAGTACAGAGGGGCTTTTTGAGTCTGTTGAAATCCTTGACTAAAATGGAATGTGGTTTCAATTGAGTTGAAACCATTGAGATAAAAAGAATGGTGGTGGTGTTGCTCTTGGGTTGAGTTAAAGAAAAGAAAATAATAGAACTTGATATGACAACAATGTTAATGCTGTTGGACAAAAAGGCTACTTTAGGAGGTTTGAACCCTATGGATACAGAAGGCTGCTTGAGGCGTATTCTTTTCTTAGGAATCATCATCATCAATCTAAATAATTGTCTTCATGTTCATCCAATATAAATATGTTTAGTTTGCAGCAGGGCACTTATTTGAATAATGGGAGAAGCATTTTAAATGCCGAACATGTGGCTCAATTAGTGCCTTCTTATGCTTCACTACTTTAGAAATTCATTTTGTAATACAAGGGATCATTCACCTATTTATCCTTATGGCGATCATCCCTTGTAAAATATCCATACCGTTCTACACCACTGCCTCCCCCAAACTACTACCATTCAAAACTAAACTGTTTACATTAGAATATACCATTTTGTCTCTTTATGAGATGAATCTAGAGACTTCGCTCCACTATATAAAATTTTGACTTAAAAATATAAATAAATGTCTCATAAAATGCATGGAACCATAAGTACTTCAATAACTATGTCACTTCATATCTCCACATTATTTCATAGGCTTCAATGTGAGGTTATGGTGTTTGTATGCCATTATAACTAATTTATCCCTTGACGTTGTTGTCATAGTGGAATTGTTGATGCAAAGTAGAGTGTACTTGATCCCAATAAAGGAGTTTCTCATGATGGGTGCACCACCACCTTGTGGTGGTTCCATCAAATAAATGCACTAATGATCTCATACGATCACTTTCAATATCATAGAATGCTTCAAGGCATTATATGAAGTCACATACCTTTATTTGTCCATAGAATCATGGAGCTTCATCTAGTATTTCTAATGGTGGGCCTACCAATGGTCCTCTCATTACTAGTTTGGTAAGATGAAAAAACTTGTGATTCTTATTAAATGGGCATGGGACATTCTCCTGACTATTGATGGTACTACACACTTTTTCAGTAAGGTCATAGTCACCCTGTGCCTAACAATTAAAAGTATTTATTGTAGTTTTAGAAAGAGATTGAGTGTCTGAACATCATAGAATGCCATTTGGAGTGGGATATCTTAGCTCATTATTGCTTGTAGTAACATTATATATGTGGTTTATATCTTCATCAACATTAATAGGCTTTATGTAAGGAGGTCCTTGTGTGTGATCTAGTGGGATAATAATTCACTGATCACTATTTACAAAACTCATGTAATGTTTCTTGAAACTCAAGTATGCATTGTTCTCATAGCACCAAGGTCTTCTCAATAGAGCTGGGTAATCAGCATCTTCATCTAGTTCTAGAACCTCAAAATTTGCCTTGAAGGGTACTCCAATTATGTTAACTATTGTGTTCTTGAGAACTCCAATGGGTAGCATGTGAGTCTTATTTTCCATAAACAAGACATGAGGTGAAAGTTTTAGCACTAGAATAGCCATATTTATCCAAGCATCTTTAGTAAGGACATTTAATTTTACATCGATGTCAACTAGGATGTTTCCGATTACCCATCCATCTATAGAAGCATTGACTAGTATCTCTATATCTTTTGGAGGAGTAGAGGGAAGAGGAGTGTCCCTCACTAAGCATGAATTAGGAAATAATCCTCAATCTATCTGGTGACTTGAGGTTGAACCTAAATTGGTACTTTCACCTAATTCCTAAGCCAAACACTTAGCTATGGGATAATGTCCTCATCTATCATGCGTTTGCACAGTTCTTGGAAGTCATCATGCACCATATTTTGTAGTTTAATTACTTTATGCATATCAACACACTGGATTGGTTCTCTATCTCTTAGAAATTGGTTCTCACCTTGGAGCTCTCACACTAATGTCATTATATCCTGGAGGACATCTTTTTGTTACTTAGCATCTAGATATTTTCTTTCTCATGGTTCTTCATGTTGCACTTTCTCAGTAGGATTAGAGGTGGATTGGGACTTATCTATTGCATGTGGTAATATTCAACTATTGAATATTTGGTGTTCCTAAAAATTCATTCTAATGTGGTTTCTCAACTTTTATCATGTTAGTACCCTTTTCAATTTTCTCCTTTGTGATAGTTGCATACAAGTTAGGACACTTCTCCAGCTTGTGGTCCCTTTTATAAAAAGCACATGTTGGGTATTATCGATAATCTCTCTGATAGTGATCTAGGGATCCACATTTGTAACATGTCTTAGATGGGAAGTGACCATCTCCTCATCCTCATCCTCTACCTTAGCCATGGTACCCACCATTATCCTGATTATTTTCTATAGAGGTTTGGCACATGCTGTATGCTCATACTTCATGAATGTCACTAATCAAATGATAGTCATTAGTGTCATAAGTATAGGCATCATAGATATTTTAGTAGTCAGATACCTTTGAGTGAGTTACTCACTGTCTAATTAGGCAAGAATGTACATCATGTTCTTCATGAAAAATTTCACACATCTGTTTAAAAACTACATGAATATTCTTGTGCAAGTAGTAGTTCCTTATATGCCCATCAGAGTTTTAGTCAGTGCACCAAACACCACTACATGTATCATGTGCACTACTGGCTTTTAAATTCTCAATCTTTGACACCATTTAATCTATCTGAGCTTTTATAAATGGGTTAACCCTAGTATCAACACTTCTATCTACTTCAACATAAAGGGCAGCTTCCAAGGATTCATGTGGGTTAGTGAATGTATTATGAGATAAGATTCATTAAAAAGGTGGTAACAATCCTCCCACAAACTATTATGCATTATGAGTAATGTTAATCTCAAGTGATGGTTTATAAAAAAACATATTCAACCTTTCATCATACTCTTACACACTTTCAATAAGTCCCTAATTTATGTCCTTTAGTACAACTATGCTTTGTTGTTCAAATTCAATAATGTCAAAATCCTGAAAGAAGCCTACTTTAAGTTGATAAAATTCAACCACTTCTTGTTGAGGGTCAAACTTCCTATACCATTTACACATGCATTCTAAAAGTGTAGTTGCAAATTGTGTGGCCTTGCACTCAAAATAGGTGATGACTCATGTTATACAAATAAGTTCACATTTGTGGACATGATCAAATACATTCTCCATGCCTAAATATTTTTTTAAATGAGTCATCATTTCATAATACACCTTTTTTGGCTGAGGTTCTTGAACTAGTGGTTATTGTTAATTTTTAGCTCCTATCCGTTGAGGGGGAAGTCCACTACTTCCTCCTATGCCTCCTCCTATCCCTCCTCCAATGCCTCCACCATCAACACTCATGACATGGGGCATGATATATAGATGATTAACCAAACTTGTGCATATACTCTATCCACTTTGAGGGCTAGGCCCTCCAGGCATCCCTAATTACCTTTAAAGGGGGGAAGAAAATTATTCGGTCCATATGTATGTAAAATGGTTGAGTTTTAGTATCCCATACTGGCTCAGTTTTTAATTCATCACAATCTGAGTCTCAATTATGTATGTGTACTTCATCTAAATCAAGATCATGAGATCACACTATGGTTAGGGAGCTTGGTTGGTTCAGACTGGGTTCTTTGGTCAACATCATCCAACTAGTTTCTCCTTCATATGATATTAGAGGCATAGGGCATGAATCAAAAGTGATGGGGTCCTCTTTGTGTATTTTATCTTCCCTATAGATCTTGACAACACTTCTTGAGTTTTCCCAATCTCTTCCCATGCCAATGACTCCCATAATCCTTTTTCAAGCTTCATCATACTTCCACTTTCATAATGCCCACTGACTAGTTACCATTATGAACCCATAATAGTTTACTAATGCATTTCTCTTCCCCTCCCAATTATGTGGCTTATGCATAGAAATATTTATCCCTTCATTGGCATAGTCTCAAGTCCCAAATGAACAAATAATATATAAAACGAATGAAGGGTAATGATTCTATAATTATTAAGTTGTTTATATAATATTTGTTGATTTTTTTTACCTTACCTAACAGTAATTTTGTCATTTTTTTTACTTTAGAAATCCAGTTTTGTAATACAAGGGATCATTCACCTATTTATCCTTATGGCGATCATCCCTTGTAAAATATCTATACCGTTCTACACCACTGCCTCCCCCAAACTACTACCATTCAAAACTAAACTGTTTACATTAGAATATACCATTTTGTCTCTTTATGAGATGAATCTAGAGACTTCGCTCCACTATATAAACTTTTGACTTAAAAATATAAATAAATAAATATATATAAATATAATTATTGTCTATTATTAAACCTAATAGTTAATAAGATTCCAAGATTGTTTGAAAAGTAAATTTCAAAATGATGGCTTGATGTGTCCGCTCTATGAGATCTCTTAGGACTTTAGGACTATGCTTATAAAATAATTTAGAGGGGACTGGGCTTCTCATAAAAATTGGAGAGATCCTTTATTATTCTAAGGTTAATTTATTTAAATTAAATGTTTAAAATGAGTATTTGAATAAGAAAAGGGAAATAAAAAATAAAAATAAAAAATTAATGATGCACTACATATAAAATTAGTTGAATTTTTATCATATAAATATAAAAATATTTATTATATAAAAAAAATAAAATGAAAATATAATAATCAATTAAAATTATGATGACCTTCAATTGTAAAAGAGTATAGAAAGATGGCATTCTCTTATATAAAAAGTTTTGAAGAAAGTCTTTAAAATAAAAAAACATTTTAAATTTGAGTGATAAAAATTACACATTGTTTTATTTATGAAATTAATTCTTTACAAATTTGAGGAATGTTATTTTAGAATGAAAAAAAAAAAAAATCAATTTTTTTATGTTCACTTTAAAAGTTACAAAAATAAATAATTGAAAAAAAATTGATTTGGTACATGGATTTATAATATATATGTTTATTTTATTTATAAATTTTTAATGTTGAATGTAGATAATGTTTTTTTTTGATGAATTATTATTTTACGCGGTGATCTTAAGTTAAGAGTCAAGGATTGAGGGGTATCTATTTCACCAAAGTCATTGAATAATTAATCATTAAGAAAAAATAGAAGAATTCATTTTTATATAACTTTGAACTCATTTTAAAATAAAATTTCAATTCTTTAATGCTCTTCTAAAAAACCTTCAATTATAAATTTAACTTACTAAATCCTTCAATTTAATTTAAAGTTTAAAATTTAGCTTGCTATCTTCTTGAATTTGAATTAAAGCTTTTAAACCTTTATACTTATGTATCTTTCTATTTTTTAATTGTTTAATACTCTTTTAAAAAGTAAACAGAGCTTCAATTAAAAATTAGCTTGCTAGCTTCTTGAATTTTATTTAAAGTTAAAACTTTAGTTTGTGAGCTTCTTGAATTTGAATTAAAGCTTTTAAAACTTTATGCTTTCGTATATTTCTACTTTTTAATATGTGAACTTAGTTAATGTTGTTTTTAAAAAAAATAAAATTATATATATATATATATATATATATATATATATATATATATATATATATATATATATATATATATATATATATATATATATATATATATATATATATATATATATATATATATATATATATATATATATATATATATATATATATATATATATATATATATATATATATATATATAAAGCTTTTAGAGTGTGAAAATTTAAAATATTTAATCAAGTTTCTATTTAAAAAAATTAATTTTTATATAAAAATAAGAGTGTGGTATGATAAATTATTTATAAAGTTTAGAATGATTTATTTATATTTTAAAAATGAATAGATTTTATTTTTTTTAATTTTAATTAATTTAATATAAAAAAGAAATATTTAATTATTCATATAATAATTTTAAAATAAAATATAAATAAATAATAATATTATAGGGATTTAAATTTTAAATGTTCCCTTTACAACCAACCAAGATCTCTTACACATAATTTTTGGTTTCATTCTCAAATCTAATTTATTAGAAAATACTAGATTTTGATTTTTCTTCTTTTTCCTAAAATCAATTCAACCTAAAATGTTTATTTGACATAGGATTTTAACTTAAATATCAGCCAAATTTAGGTATATTTTATATATTTTTATGAAATTTATTTTCAAGTTTTGTAAAGATAGAAATAAAGCTATTTTTTAAAATATTTTATGTAAAATTTTTATCATTATTTTTTTAAAACATATGTTATTAAATATAATGTTATAAAATTAAAATTGAAGTTAAAAACGGTAGTTATACAAGTGGAATACCTCAAAATATTTATTATTCACTAGAGCAATGTATCATATATTTTTTAATGTCAGTTAAAATCTTCAATATCCTTTTCCCATCATGTTTCTCAAGGACCTAGTCATGGGTTTGACTTATGGAGATGCTCTTAGATTGGATGTTAATCCAAGAGCCATTATGGCTTCATTTTTCCTAGATAACAACTTTGTCCATCTTGAGGTGGTGACAGTGTTGGATGATGAAAATCCATGACTAGTTTATATATATATATATATATATATATATATATATATATATATATATATATATATATATATATATATATATATATATATATATATATATATATATATATATATATATATATATATATATATATATATATATATATAGTTGTGAAGGTACTATATATATCACCTTTACTATTATAGTAAAATTCACTTTGAAATAATTCATAAATTTATCATTGATAAAGCTTATTATGAAATGAAATGTCTCCTTACCAACTCCTTTCCATGACATATGAAAAAACAAACAAATTCATTTTACATTGTCACCTCGACCAAATAATATACAACTATTCATGATTAACACTTTGTGCAAAAAAAGTGAGATGTGGCCATGAATATAATGTTTTGAGTGCATTATGACAATTGACTTAGACTCTCACTTTACAAAATAATATTTTACAAAAATAAAAAATCAAATCCTTTTCGACGTAACTTTCAATTTTGGGGTAACTGTTAGTACATCTATGAAACTAATGAAACTTAAGTTGTTTTGAGGGAACATACCTTCAAAACTATATATATATATATATATATATATATATATATATATATATATATATATATATATATATATATATATATATATATATATATATAGAGAGAGAGAGAGAGAGAGAGACACATGAAGTGTTAATCATGAATAATTGTACATTATCTTGTCGAGGTGACAATGTAAAATGAATTTGTTTATTTTTTCATACGTCATGGAAATGAGTTGTGTAAGGAGACATTTTTTTTTCATAATAATCTTTAACAATGATAAATTGATGAATTATTTCAAGATGAATTGTGCTGTAATAGTAATGGTGATGATAGGGTATTTCAGATTATATTAGATATGATATGATTCATATTGTACACCAAACCTAAGTTCAAAGAAAATAATAAATTTTCATGACTTTAACCCATTCAAAAAATATCTACATCTTTCTACATGGTAAAATATTTGATTGGTCATTTTTAGGTGTCAATAATAATGAAAAATGCCATAAAAACTTATTAAATTATGATAAAACTCCACACTAAATATATAATTATAATAAATATTGAAATCTACATTTACATATAAAATTTTCAATATAACACACACACATATATAGATAAATATAACTATTTCTCTATATACCCACACTGATAGCTTGAAAATTAATCAAAATGATGGTTTTATTTGTCTGCTCTTTGTTCCTATACAAAAATCACAAAATGAGATATTTTACCATTGTGGGATATTCTTCGTAGAAAAATTAAAGAGAGATTGTTTCTTATCCCAATGCTAATAACTATAAATATTAATATAATTTTGATAGTTTCAAGAACAAAGGATTGGATGTTTTCTAGTTCTGAAAAACAATTCTATAGAAATCTCAATCATATTTTTGATATTTTAGCTCCAATACCGTGGAAGTCTCTATATATATATTTCTATACAACATGATGAATGATCCATACAATATTTATTTTGCGAATAATCAATGCCTATATCTATCAAAATGGATAAATTTATGTTTATTTTATAAATTACATTTCATCTATATAGAGGAACTTATAAATATATAGTATTTTCCATATATTTATAATATTTAATATGGAAAGGTATAAAAAGTATATATTTTATTATTAAAAAACACATTTCTATCTCCCTTGCATCATATTTGTGTGTTTAGAAAACATGGAGAGTTTTTCATTATATATATATGAAAATAACATATTTTAATTTTAGATGAATGTTATAATTAGTTTTATAAATTTTTATGAAAATGATTGTAAAATATTTTATATATATATATATATATAACAAACCTGACTCAATAATAAACCAATTAAAAGTGAAAATTGAAATATATATATATATATATATATATATATATATATATATATATATATATATATATATATATATATATATATACATACATACATACATACATACATACATACATACATACATACATATAAAGTGTTAATCATGAAGAAATATTTAATTATTCATATAATAATTTTAAAATAAAATATAAATAAATAATAATATTATAGGGATTTAAATTTTAAATGTTCCCTTTACAACCAACCAAGATCTCTTACACATAATTTTTGGTTTCATTCTCAAATCTAATTTATTAGAAAATACTAGATTTTGATTTTTCTTCTTTTTCCTAAAATCAATTCAACCTAAAATGTTTATTTGACATAGGATTTTAACTTAAATATCAGCCAAATTTAGGTATATTTTATATATTTTTATGAAATTTATTTTCAAGTTTTGTAAAGATAGAAATAAAGCTATTTTTTAAAATATTTTATGTAAAATTTTTATCATTATTTTTTTAAAACATATGTTATTAAATATAATGTTATAAAATTAAAATTGAAGTTAAAAACGGTAGTTATACAAGTGGAATACCTCAAAATATTTATT
>JARHVA010000534.1:2007500-2045000 GCA_037957365.1 Torreya grandis | reverse complement strand
TCTACTAGGAAAACAAAAAAAAGAGATATTTATTAACTTTTGGAAGGATGTTTGGTCTAGTGTGAACCCTCTCTACAATAACACTCCTTCAACATTTTAGAATATTAATTTTCAAATATGTGGGGATCCCTAGCTTGTAATTACTTGGATGAAAATCATAGTGTTTGGGTCTGCAGAGAAGGTGGAAAAATTTAAGTCCTTTTATAGCCAACCATACCTCTGACACTAGTAGAACTTGGCAAATAAATGACTATGTGACTAAAAATTTTAATCAGGATAACTAAATTCTACTAATTTTTTACAACATAGATATAAAAAACTAATTTGATTGTTGGGTAAAAAACACAACTAAATAATTAGTCACACAAATAAAAATGACTAAATAAAGTGACAATATGATATTAAAGTGAGTAATTAGAAAGGTGTTTAGAGATGTAGCTCATGGATCTAGAGACCCAATTATTTCTACTAGTAAGACTATATTATACACATAACTAGACTAAGTCTATATGCCACTACGTCAAATTGGTTCTGCTTTGCTACTAAAATTTTGCTAACTAAATAAATTAATTAATTAAAAATTGAAAACTAATTTCATAAATGATACATTAAGCAATTAATAATATTTATTTTTAAATACTTCAATATTATTTACATTACTTTAAAAATATTAATAATAATTACATTATAGTATGAATTCAACTAAAAAGGTGTTGTTAAGTTAAGCATGTTAAAATATTTAATTAGTCTTTAATAATTGTCATTGACAACCAAATAATTAAAAGACACCTTATAAAAATAAAAATAAAAATAAAAATTTATCCATCTAAATAAAATAAATAATTTCAAATAATTAAATCCAAAAATAACTTTAATAAACTAATTGATAATAATTAATTTCAAATTTAACATAAAACTCAAAATATCTTTACCATTAATAATTAAATATTATTTACCACTAAGAATTAAATAAAACAATGTTATTTAATTATTAGTGTAGGAGCGTTACCTATGAAACAATTAAATAAAATACATTTCAACTTTTTTTTTGAATACTTAATTATTAAATTTTACAAGTCTATAGAAAATAATTAATGTATAAAGATAAAATAAAATAATTCATTAATTTCATGTAAGCCAAAAGTCAAAAGTCTTTTCCCCTTAAATTTTAAAGTCAAAAGTCTTTTCCCCTCCCATTTGAAAGTGGTCCCACTTGCAAGTGGAGGAATAAGTGAGAGCCATAACATTGAACTAATTTAAACCCTAAGATCTACGTAGTCTTAGAAAACCCTAAATTTCTTTATGACCTACATAAAAATTATTTTTTCAAACCTATTTCTCATTTTTTACTTTATTTTCTCTCACAGGTTTTAAGGTTTAAGCTATGGAGGAAGCTCAAAATAATTGACTCCAATATGAAAATCATATTGCTTGCATGTGTAAACTCAATGTAAATATATTTTCTTTTTATTACTTTTATTTTCTGTAATCAATCCATATTATTTAAATATATATTTGATTATCAAAATCAAATATTTATATATATGTAAAACCATATATATATATATATATATATATATATATATATATATATATATATATATATATATATATATATATATATATATATATATATATATAATGTTTTATAATTTTTCTTTTAAATTTTTTATTTTTTAAAATTATTAATTTATTTTATTTTTTTATAATAAAAAAATGCATTTGAGGATTTTATTTTATTTTATATAGTTTTTCTTTAATAAAAAAAAATTGTAGGGTCCATGCGCTGACCTAGGGTTGTAGCCTTGACGTTGGCCACGGCCCTTTCTTGAATCTGCTAGGGGTGGGGTGGCCGATTGGCCAAGCTCCCCTTCCCCTATCTTATTTTTTTTCTTATTGTTTTTATAATAATAATTTATTATTATTTTTATTAGTCTAAATAATTAATTAATTATTATTATATATATATATTTATTTATGTATTTATTTATTTATAAATACCTAATATATGTATTTATTTTTTATTAGTCTTAATAATTTATATATATATATATATATATATATATATATTGTATGTATTTATTTATTTAATTTATATGTATTTATTTATTATATGTATTCAGGTTTCAAATGGTAATATATATTTTTGAGATATATATATATTTTGTAAAATATATATGTATTTATTTATTATTATTATTATATGTATGTATTATTATTTATTAGTCTTAATAATCAATTAACATATGTTATTGACAGTATATATATATATATATATATATATATATATATATATATATATATATATATATATATATATATATATATATATATATATATATATATATATATATATATGTTTATTTATTTTAGAAATTTTTTTATATGGTTTCAAATGGTGATATATATTTTTGGGATATATATATATATATATATATATATATATATATATATATATATATATATATATATATATATATATATATATATATATATATATTGACCAAAATTTTATATATATATATATATATATATATATATATATATATATATATATAAAAAAGATGGAAATGAATTTTGTTTTACAAGATGAGTTACTATAGGCTGTACCATCACTACATAGGGCCATTAGTCAAGTATCATACATTAATTACATGTTAACAAACTCTAAGTCATTTGAGGTGAGCATAAACATAAATGAATTTGGATAGGACAACCAACATGCAGGAATGAATGGCAAAATAATGATTAAAATGCCTAAATATACTACCTATAGATGGAAATCAGTTAATACAAATGACTAAATATACTACCAATGGATAAAAATTAGTGAATAAAAATGATTAAATATACTACTAATTGATGATAAGTAATGATTACAATGACTAAATAAATGACTGGTTAACAACAATCAATGACTAAATATACTACCAACTTGATCACTCAAAACAACCAATAAATGACTAAAAATAGTTTAGTCATCAATTTAGTCACATCATAAATGACTAGCAATAAACTACTAATGGTCACGTGATCATGTTTGGTCATTTATATGCAGTTTTTAGTAGTTTTTTTAATCATATATTTTAATTTGTACTAGTGTGATATTCTAATTTATTTCTACAACCTCATAAACTCTCACCATATCAGTAGTTTAATGGAATTTGATAGATTAAAATGAAATGGAGACCTTCAGGTAAATTTCATTAAAACAAGGCTATAATAAGTTAGTCTCTCCTATTAACTTCCAAATTTGGCTAGTGTAAAAAGTATGGATCCCTTAGGGGCTTCCTAAAGCAAACATAAATCTATGGTTCACCATGAATTAGAAATATATTTTCTAAGATAAATTCAAAATATTGGTTTTTAGGGGCCCTCTTAGTATGTCTTCTATAAGAACAATTCTAAAACCTTAAACCACATACTCCATTACAATTTTTCTTCAATAATTTGTACTTGGTTATATAATAAAATGAACACATTTTGGTTCTAAATAAGCTCTATTTAGTAACTTATTATTAAATAGATAGAAGAGGGAGGGGATCTAGTCATAAGCATTTGGGTAATGGCCCCATCTATGATCATATGGAAATTATGGAAAGAAATAATAAAATCTGTAATAACCTATCCCTCTTTAAATAAGATCTAAAAATCTAGATGTTCCTTAAAGAGGGTTTTAAAGCTCAAGTTCAACCTCCCAAAAATAAAACCATTAGACAAGATTGTTATATTTTCTTAAAATGGAGTTTATTGAAATACAACTTCAACCTTTCTCCTCAAATCAACAAAATACTATTGCCTTCTTGGAATCCCCTTAGCATTAATTTTGTCAAACTAAATTTCAATGGAGCATCCAAAAGTAACCCAGGGCTTTGTTGATGTGGAGGTATCTATAGAAATCATCAAGGTCATGAGATTTCCTATTATGCCTTTAACATTCCATGATATTCAAATAATTCAAGTGAAGCGCTAGCTCTTTCTATAAGTTTGAGAGTTACTATTGAATATAGTTTCAGAAAATTAATTGTGAAAGGTGATTATCTCTTGATCACCAATGTTGTTAAATTGAGAAGAAATAATCAATGCCAACTTAATTTAATTATTCAAAATATTTTCCAAGTTAACTTTGGCTTAAATTGAGAAAAACTGATTATATTTTTTTAAGAATATCGTGAGACTATCTCTCCAAAAAATTTGTTGGTTATCTTTGGAACTCTTCACCTTCCTCTTAATAAAGATTGGCACTATAAATGTCACCCTCCTTAGGAAGAATGCAAAGAATTAATTAAAAAATACTTAACTCACTTTTATCTTCCCATTTGAGGCTTTATTAAATTTGGCCTCTCCTCAGATCCTTCACATAAGGGGGGTTTTGTGGTTCTTTGGAATTTAGCACTAGCTCTCTTTTTGATATTAGAAGTGGTTTTAACGGATTTGACAAGCTTGAGTAGCCTTGGTTGTGGAGTTAGTTCAATTTGTTTTTTAAGTAATGAAGGTTTTCTTCCTTATTTTGGATACTTGGTTAATTTTAGAATGAGGATCTTTGAGATGCCATGATGGAAGATAGCTATGGTCGCTAGTATCCAAGGCTTCTAGTGGTGGATTTTTTTGGCCTGCTTCCTTGAATAATTCCTTATAGGTGATTCCATCAAGCACTCTCTCACTCCTCTGAGATATGATTCCTATTATTAGTTAGTGGTTTTCTTTATAAAATTTCTAAGATTTCATTCTTTAATCTTCACTCTTATATTTGGATAAACTCTTATATTTGGATAATATGTTTTGTAATTTTTTAGATTGTTAGGTCTTACTACAAGACAAGGGTCCATTTTCCCTTATTGTTCTCTATTTAAAAAAATAAAAACCAAGAAACCTAGCCATTCAAAATAAATTCTAGTCAAACATGGAAAGGTGATAATTATCCATTTTAATTGATGGATAATAGATTTATGGAACTCGTAACAAACTGAATATAGTGCTGAGAATAAGCCTATAAAGAAACCATCGATTTGTCTTTCTCTTATTTGACTAGATTGAGGAGTCTGGACAAACTGACTTTTGACTATGACTAAATCAAATTCAACCAAATTTATTTTTCTTATTCAATTTGTTGACTGGCACACAAAGTTAAAATTAACATGAAAATAATATGAACCAAAAAATTCACCCCATTTCCCTTCATATGCCCCCTCGCTTGGCTGAAGATGTATCCATATTTTCCAATATATTCAATACATAAATCAATGTTGAGCTCTTATGAAGGTACCCCTACTTTATTAATATATACATATTATGAAGATTTCTAACATTCCAAAGATTAAATTAGTATGTTTAAAATAAAAAAGTACATAAATTTATTTATATAAATATATTTTAAGTACTATAAATATGTTAAATATAATAAAGAATGATTAAAAGGTGTTTAGTAAAAAATATGGAAAAAATGATTAAAATTTATTCAATACAAAATTAGGTGATAGTCTTATAGATACAATTAATTAATTAGTTCTTCAATCAAACATATAAGTAAGTGGATTTTTATTATTTTAAAAGGTTGTAAGAGTTTCATGAATATGTTATTATAATTTGTACTTATTTGTATTTATTTTGACATATTATTATTTGAATTTAAATTTACAATTGTAATAGTGTTAGAATTGTACAAGTGACTTTGATTATTTATCATGGTTATAGAGTGGGTTTTTAAAAATTGTATAATTAATAAATGGTAAAAAAGATCTCCAATTTTTTTCTTAATGTTTAAAATTTTCCTTAGGCATATGCTTTGAATTTTTTCCTCCTAAAACACATGAGTTTGAAATGGATAAGTGATGTAGGAGTATCCATGGAAGGATGAATATCTTACATCCCCAAACATATTATTAGTTCTAAGTAAACATACTTAATAAGTATTAAACATTCAATAAGTAATTTTGAGAAAGCTTTGGCTTCTTCATCTCAATTCTAGTTCTGATAAGGTGGGATTACTATTTTAGTCATGTTTCATATTGGATAATGTGGCATTTGAACCTTTTTTACCACCAATTATCCATCAAGAAATTAAATAGTTCTAAGAGGCCAGTTGATGACACTAGAAAGAAACAACCATTACTTTGAGGGTCCACATGGACAATGCCTTCTACTCCCTTGGCTTCAGTGGACATATGATTGAGAGGAATAATCATGAAAGATGAGGTGTTCATCTTGGTCGGGGTGGAAAAATGGGTAAGTTAGTCAAGGTGCTTGAGATAACAGAGGTGGTCACAACTAAGCATATGGGGGATTTTAAGGAATTGAGGTTAGACAGTTTGGTTGGCAGCAGTGATGTGGTGGTAACAGATGTGGCAACTAGAATTAGTCACTATGACAAGGAGAAGGTGTTCTTTAAGTCATGGGTCAACTTGGCTGGGACAGGTTAGTTGCTGGGTTTTTGATTTTTGGCATATTTATTCTTCATCCCTTTATTTTGGGTCATTGTATATTAAATTAGTTTATCATTAGTGGCTTTGGTCAATTTTTGGGTTTTTCCTTGGTTTGAGTTTTAGTATTTCATGGTCTTTTGCGGCCTTGTTTTAATCATTGGTTTTAATTGATAAATGGGAAGTTTAATTTTAACCTTCATTACCAAGCAAAAAAATGCATTATTTTTATAAAGAATCAAAATTAGTTTCAAGGTTTATGGCTCCCATCCTTTAAAATTGATCTTCCTTGCAACAATGATAGAGATAGATATACAAAAATATTTTCTACTTCACATCTTATTGAAAACTGACCTAAAAATGACCATATGGTCAAAATATGTTATATACATGTTGAGATATAAAAAATACATGATGTTTCTAACTGAAAATGACATGGAAAAACTATATAAAACCACTTTTTAATTTTCACTATCATCTTAAAGAATTTAAAAAAATACCGCATTGCCATCTACTAGAATGAGTCCTCCATTTTATGCCTAATTGACAATCCACATTTGAAGTTAGAGGAGAAATATAGTTGTATTAATTTTCAATCAAAAATATCATAAATAATTAAAAATAATGTAGTACTTAAAATCAACAAACCAAGTCATAACCATAAATCATTTTTAGGTTTATGGCTCTCACTATTTCAAATTGAAACTTTTCACCATGGGGATACAAATAGTTATCTAGAGATATTTTCCACTGCATCCCTCATTGAATAAATTATATCAATGTTAGAAATTAAAATAAGATAAATAAAATGTTCTCTTGAATCTGTGTAGTTTCTCACCACATGGTCATGATTTTGTTCTTTTCAAAACTGTATTTTATGACAAGGTGTTCAAGGTTAGTGTCAAATCAAGGTAAGTATTGTATTATGAATATATAAAAATTAGATTCTTGAAAATAAAATATATATTAATGGTTTATTTCTCTTGTTATAATTTACATAAAATTAGGTTGTGGATTTAAAATATTATGTTATTTTAATTATTCAACATGCATAGATCAAAGACTAGGAATGCATCCATTTTGAGATGAATTAAACTCAAATTTATGTTTATACATTTTTAAAGAAATCATAATTTATTTATATTATAAATAAAACTAATAAAAACAAAATGTTATCACCATATTATTGTAGTTTCTATCCCACTTTGTAGAGAAAAATATCTATGGCAGGGATGTGTTTTCCCACTAACGACTATGTGACATATATGGAAATGGTGAGTAGTCAGTAAATTGAAGATGTGAAGTGTACCTTTTTCCATGATGGAAATTATATTTTTAGGGTATTTATCTAATATGTTTGATTACATTCAAATTTATTGAGCTGGTTTGTAATGCATATGCAATGATGTAAAGGTTTGTTTGATGTATTGTTAAGTGAAACTAATGTTGACAGTAATGAAATATAGAAAAAATTAACTATATATGAGATAATCATTTATGAGAAAAATTTTGATAGTTTTTTTGTGTCCATTAAATCTAACCACAAAGCCCTGGCCTTTTGATAACTTGACACCATAGGCAAGAGATTGAGCATGCATTCATTTTCAAGTGAATTAAGTTTTAACTAGAAAGTTTATTTGCATGAATGTGGAAAGAGTGTTTTTTAAACAATTTTTTTGGCACTTTTTTAAAATAAAAAAAAATCATATCATGAAATTCTATACAGGTTTACAACTTTATTATTTAAATGTTATCAAATATGTACATTAAAACTTGGAAGATAAATACAATCACATTTTATTTATCTTGATGTGTGTAAAATATGTTCTACAAGAATATTTTATTTCTGTGAGTTCTTTTTCTTGACACTCATACCAATATTTTTTGATAAATAATTAAATTTCTTATTCATTTAAACTTATGTACAGGTCTTAAGGGTCATGATTTTTTTTCCCAAATCCAAAATTTGTGTTTAAACTTTGTTCAAAATTATGATTAAATGAAGTGAATATATTTCCTTAGAGTCATAAAAATTAGTGAAATAAACCAGATAATATGCATGCAAATATTGTGAGGTGAGTTAAGATCGAATCACTACCTCTATGTGAGTATGCTGAGAAAACTTTTTTGTATTACTTATACTGCTAACATTGATATCATTTTTTAAAAATTAATACATTTATTGTTTTCATAAAATTATGTATAGGTCTGTCAAGTCATGATTAGATAAAAACCATATCCCATAAAATGGATTTTAAAATTCCCTAGTTTGAAATCGTAAATCAAGTTTGCTCTTAGGATATTATTAAACTTACATAGATTACAAGTTCACATGTAGATTAAAGTTTTTCAATACGCTATTAATGATATTTATTTTTAAACTTTTGAAACATTAACTAGGTTGGTAGGATTGCACCTACCTGAATGATCCTTGTCTTCGTACTTTATTACAATGGCATTTTTAAATTTAGATACAAAATTCAATTATATATGTATATTAATTTTCTGTTTACTTTTGTTATATAGAAGTTTTTGGTAAAAAATAAATTAAAATTTAATTTCTTGGTCTATTTTAATGTCACTGAATATGTTAAATTACCATTAGCTTGAATGATTTTTTATATTTTGATAGAATGCTTTGTAGTTATTTAAAAATATGACTAGATAGATTATTTGGTGATCCATAACAAATTGTCAACGTCTAGTGAAGAAATTTTTGTTAATTGTTGCATTATATAAAATAACAGTTGTGTATCCCACATTAAATTATGTTATTAACATAATTTATTAATGGTGACAATTTTGTGTTGGCTCTTGAATAACTACACAGGTGATACAAAACATGACTAGTAAATAAATTGAAACAACAATGTGGGTACCTTTTTCCATGATGCCAAGTTTGTTCTGAAAATATTTATTTTTCTTGATTAGACACCATTACTCTTTATTTGATGTTCCCTTGATATGTAATTAACCCAAACAAATTCTTCATATTTTTATTTATTTTTAATTAAGCAATAAAATAAATATGATACAAAATATTAATAACACACTTCAAAAGGAATTAATCCTTGCCACTTGTTGAAATTTATCTTAATGAGTTTTTCTAATACAACTGACATGTATACCACATTAAATAATGTAAGGTTTACAATGTATTTTTATGATTCATTAAAAATTTTAACATTGGTATGTTTTTAACATAGTTGTGTGTGTGAGACACATACAGACACACATTTTCAAAGTTTGGCAAGAAGTATTTTTTTATAAATATATATGAATTAAAAAAAGTTTTATATTTTATTAACAATTCATTCCATTTTCTTATCTTTGTCATGTACTTTAGAACACACTAATTGATGTGATATTCAATTAAATTATATGAAGTGTAATTCAAATTTTACTCAAATTTTAACTATGTTCTTAAGCTCTTTATTTATTTGATGGAGTTAAAATCTAACAATATTATCTCGACTTAATTGTTTAAGAAATACTAAAAAATAGATTCAAATGGATTTCCTATAAATAATAAAACAAAAATAGAAAATGATATAGTGTGTAGAAGAAGCTATAAAATGGAGAGTCCCAGAGTTACTATGAGAATAGAATGAATAGTACATGTACAATCATTTTTGTATATTTTTTGGTTACAAATTTATTTTGCTAATAAATAAATATTCAAATAATGATTTCTAAGTCTATATTTACTTTGTGTAATAAGAAAACAAGAAAAATTTGCAACTTTACACAATGTACTGGAAGATTTGACTTTTATCATCTCTAAAAAGAAATAGGGTATTCCAATGCAATCATTTTTTCAAAGATAAATGACAAGCTTGTCATACGATAAAGGAAATTTTTGTATATTGAATGTCTCACAAATATTTTGAATTGATTATTTTTATTATAGAATACTTTATCCCTTGATAAAAAATCTTCAATACTAATGACCAAAAAATCATAAATAGAAATCATTTCTAAGTATATGGTTTTCACCCAATTTGAAAAACCACTCTACTTGCGATGAGGATAAAGATATGCATACAAAGACCTTTTCTACCACAAAGCTTACTGCAAACAAAAAAAAATGTATCATTTTCAAAAATGAAGTTGACATTTCCAAAATATTATTTCCACACTCACATGGAAAAAATAATTCAATCTTAACCCACTTCATAGTGGTTACATGCCTAAATGTACCCTTGCTTGTGACCATAAAAACTTGCAATGTGAACATAGTATAGATTTTTTTTAAAATTAGATAGTTTTTGTGCCATTATTGGTTTGAAACATATTATGGTTTCTGTAGTTTTTTATTTATAATGTTTTTGGTTAAAAATATAAATGTATAGTTCTCTCTATTGTTATAACAAAAATAAAAAGCTATTATTTTATTTTTTCACATTGAAATGTTCATTTTTATTATTTAGTGTGATAATAAAGTGATGGTTTTTTTAATATATTTATGTTAAAAGACAAAAGGGCAACACCAAAAATCACATCTAAACATAATTTTACCTTTCTACCATAACAACAAAGATAACTATAAATAGATATTTTCCATGATAAACCTTATTACCTCTCTACCCATGTTGAGATATCAAATAAATTCAACGTTTGAAACCCACTATCAAAATCTCCAAATCATAACCATAAAACATATCTATAAATTTCCTCACTTTGAAATCCACTTTCAATGTTGGTTTAAGAATAATACTAAACTTGATCTCATAGATAATACGCTTTCATAAAGACTTTATTTTTTTGATATGTTATTAATTGGATTTTAGTTTTGTATTTGATCGACAATTGATGGGTGGTACATATTTGTTCATGACATGAGAGGGATTAAAGGTGGAGATGATGATTAATTGACTCCATAGTTATTAAGTGGCATACATAGAAGGCGAGTGGTCAATAAATTGATAAAATGACATGGATACATTTGCCATAATAAAAATTATTTTCAGCAGGTATTTATTTTGTTGTTTAGATGCATAGGTTCCTTTGATGTACTATTTTATGTTTAAGGATGAATATGGTAATGTTTCCATATTTTTAACATGTGGTGTGATTTTTTGTATCTTCATCATAGGGCTTAAGGATCCCTAGCAGGAGTGCATTGCCCCACCATAAAATTAGGTGGAAGATACGAAAGGTCAACATGTCACTAAGGTTAATTGATTCTTGACTAAGAATTTTTTTTTCATAAAGACATATATTAGTTATAAAAAGTATTATAAACTTTTAAAAATTCATTTTATTTTAGTCCATATTTATTTTGGTAATATCTGAACATTATCAAGATACATTAAATGCTTCTTATGTTGTGTGAATTCTAATTAAAATCTCATGTAGCTCTTTAGAAATTATTTCTCAAATTTGATCTCCTTTATTTTTAAAATGAATTAAAATAAAAAATATTAAATAATAATAATATTACACTTCAAAAAAAATAATCATTCTCACTTGTTACATAACCTCTTATTCATTGAATGTCGATGACATATTTAATAATCCTAACATGTAAATAAGGAAAGTTTTATTGGGTATGATGCCACTATTCATACATACTATTCACAATCACTATTCATGGTGACATGATATGTGGGTGATGTGTCATGTGGGTATGTAGGTATGACATATAGATGATGTGGTGGGATGGTGATGTGACATAGGCCCATAATGGGTTCTAGGATGTGATCAAGTTGATGTGATAGGTGTGGGGCATAGTACTCCACTAGAGGAAATGATTTTTGTCCTTAGTGAGTCACATGTGGGTTGTCACATGGTGAAAAAGACAAAGGGTCATGCATGGGTTGAATTTGTAAGGGGACCCATAATTCACATGTGTAGAGAAAATCAAAATGTGTTTGGAATACCTTTTGGACTTGTGTCGTGACACGAAATAAGAAGACACGATGAGCACTATTATAGATTGGCCTCAAATGTGTGAGTGGAGTGAAATTATTGGAGTCACATGGGGTGGCTTGGATCTTGTCTAAAGTGGAACATCTAATTTGTTGACCCTTGAAGATGAAGATAAGAACACTATTGAGTGTTTATCTTTATTTGTGGAGAGGGGGATAACTTTTAGAGCCACATGAAGGTGGTCTTGGATCTTTTCTATGTGAAGGGTCATTTTTGATGAATTTTGGCATATGGATATAATTGCCACTATGGATCACATGACACCCACTTAAATATGGCTAATTTTATATTATCTAAGAAGTTATCTCTCACTATCTCTATTCTCTCTCTCATTATAAAATGCTATACAATAATATGTTCTCCACTCATTTGGTTCATCCATTTAGTGGATCAATTAGATCCTTACAAATTTGAACTTGCATGATAGAAGGTTGGAGTTTTAAAGTCTTGTAAGCCTAACTCACCTAGATTCTTAGGTTGTAAGCATCATCATGCTCAGGTGGTTAGAGCTTGTAACGCCTAGAGAGTATGGTTCATATAGTGTATTAGAAGCATGGAATGGATCTTTAGACATGGAGTTTGGAGGCTTGTTAACTCAAATCATGAAAAAATTGGTAAAAGCTTGGATCTCACTTAGATGCTATGATATTAACATCATGATGTTAGATCGTGCAAAGCTTGGTTGAAATCGTGGTTCACTTGAGTGCTTGTAAACACTAGAAAGGAGTTGCTAAAAAGAGCTATGTAGAAGAGGTTTTATGATAAATATGAAGTCTGGATGTTGACTATGCCCCATGGTTTTTCCCTAGCTAATTTAGCAGGTTTTCTACATATATATTATGTAGTGGTTTTGTTCTCTCCTATTTATATTTTTGTTGTATCTTGTTTTTTTTTAATTTTATTTTTACTTGTGCATGTCTGAATGTTTGATTTCTTAATAACTGTCATGAGAGCCTAGTTTGGTTGGTTTTGTACAAGTGGGAGTTATAGGTGGAGAGACCAATATATAAATAAAAAAAGGATAAAAAGTTTTCATGGTAAATATTTCTCTATGTGGAAGATGAAGATGTAGATGGAGAAGCTAAATTAGCTTTGTCAGATGGATCAACACCAATAATGTTCTTTTTGAATAAGCAACCATATAGTTTGAGGAGAAATCTGGACTCCATTATTGTATATGGAGTTTCTCAGTTGGAGATGGGGATATAAGTTTTGGAATCCTACTACTAAAACATATTGGCTGAGATGATGCAAAAATTCCATGTAAATGAAGAGGTACAAGAAACTGAATATTATACCTAGTAGATGGAGAATAAAAAATATGACCCAAGGTTCTATGGAAGGAGAAGGCCATGTGTTTGACATGCAGTAGAGCAGGATGCATCTTGACTATATCTTTGGGGATCAAAAACTTTGGTAGGCACAATGATGAATTATGTAACACAATGACTTCCCAAGAATTGAGGATGGGTAGCATGTTGAGCATAGTAGGTGGAAGTGTTTTACATGTATAAGTTAGATGTTAACTTTTGTGGGTTCTTCTCTCCTATTATTGAAGTAGTTTAGGATGGATGGAGACTAAAAAGAGAATTGATGTTTTTTGGAAGGATAATACCATGTGTGTGACATGTAGGAGAGTAGATGTAGCTTGACTATATCTTTAGGGCTCAAAAACTTGATAGATGTATTGATGCAATGAGTAGAGTGATGACCTCCTAAGAACTATGGATGAGTACAATGTTGATCATGGTGGGTAGTGGTATGATACATATGGAGGAGTCATGTGATTGAATTTTATGGGTTTTTCTCTCCTATTGATAACTAATGTCAAAAGTGTAGTATGCACTTATTGCTATTTGGAGCAGTAGGAATTGAAATCATCATTCTTACATGGTGATCTCGTGATGAAATGGAGTAGCTAGGAGGCTATTTGGATGAAGACAAGAGTTGCTAGTTTGAATAATTAAATATTACATGGGTTTTGGTAGACATTATGATGTGGTATAGGAATACTTCCATAGAGAGCCAAGGTTTAGTAGAGGTTGATGCTATGTGTAGATGGTATGTTGGTTTTAGGACCCAACATGATCCATGGTGAAATAGATTGGGTGAGATGAAGGATAAAAACAAAGATGGATATGCACAATGGACATAAAGCAAGAAAGATTTGGTTATGTATTTAAAGGCACGTGGAGAAGGTTTTAAAATGGTTTGGCATGTGGAAGGTGAAATCAGTTAGTATCCCACTTGTTGTACATTATAAGTTATCTTCCAGATTATCCTAGAGAAAAGGAGGAGAAGACATGGATTTCATGTGTATCTTATTCACTAGGAGTAGGAATCCTCAAGAAATCCATTTTGTGCACTATGTTAGATACTTCCAAGCAATGGGAATAGTG
Source organism: Torreya grandis (assembly GCA_037957365.1). Taxonomy (NCBI): domain Eukaryota; kingdom Viridiplantae; phylum Streptophyta; class Pinopsida; order Cupressales; family Taxaceae; genus Torreya; species Torreya grandis. The sequence goes on along the minus strand of JARHVA010000534.1, from coordinate 2,030,251 downwards.
AGCAATTCATGGTGGAATCTTGAAAATTATGGGTCTATGGTGAAGTGGGAATCACTTCGGTCGCTATAAATCTACTATGGAGGAGTATATGTTGACAAAGCCAATCAAGACAGAGAAGTTTTAGTGGTGTAAAAACTTATACTGGGATTATTGTAGAGAAGTATTGGGAATTATCATTGATAGCAGTTGGGTAGCAGATAGTTGCTATAAGACATAGGTGTTTGAAAGTCCTATTTATATGGCTTCAAGTGAGATATTATTGGGTGTGAATCCACTATTCATAGGTTACTATTCATGGACATGATTCATAATCACTATTCATGGTGACATGACATGTGGGTATGTAGGTGTGGCATGTAGGTGATGTGGCATGGGCCCATGGTGGGTCCCAGGGTGTGATCAAGTTGATATGATATGTGTGGAGTTTAGTACTCTTTTGGAGGACATGGGTTTGTCCTTAGTGAGTCACATGTGGGTTGTCACATGGTACAAAATACAAAGGGTCATACATGGATCTAATTTATAAGGGTACCCATGATTCACATGTGTAGAGAAAGTTAAAATGTGATTGCAACACCTTTTGGACTTGGTGTGGTCACATGATATAAGAAGACAAGATGAGAACTATTACAAATTGGCCTCACATGTGTGAGTGGGGTGAAATTATTTGAGACATATGAGGTGGTTTAGATCTTGTCTAAATTTGAGAATCTACTTTGTTGACCCTTGGAGATGAAGACAAGAACACTATTAAGTGTTTGTCCTCACTTGTGGAGTGGGGGACAATGTTTGGAGACACATGAAGGTGACCTTAGATCTTATCTAAGTGGAGGGTTATTTTTGATGAATTTTGGCACATGGAACAAACATCACTATGAATCACATGACACCCACTCAAATGTGGAAAATTTTGGAGTCATCATGAAGCTATATCTCCATATGTCTCTTCTCTCTCTCATTGTAAAATTCTATAAAGCATTATGTTCTCCTCACATTTGGTTCCTCGAGTTAGTGGATCACTTGGATCCTTGTAAGTTTGAACTTGTATGATAGAAGGTTGGATTTACAAATGCTTGTAAGCCTAACTCATCTAGATGCTTGGGTTGTAAGCATCATCATGCTTAGGTGGTTAGAGTCTATAAGGCTTACAGAGAATGACTCACATAGTATATTAGAAACATAGAATGGATCCTTGGGTATGGAGTTTTGATACTTGTTAACTTAGCTCATGGAGAAAGAGTTAGAAGCTTGAATCTCCCTTGGATGCTATGATATTAGCATCATGATGTTGGAGGTTGGATCCTATAAGGCTTAGTTTTAATCTTGGTTCACCTGAGTGCTTTTAAGCACTAGAAAGGAGTTACTGAGAGGAGCTATGTAGAAGAGATCTGTTGATGAATATAATGTCTAGATGTTGTGTTTGCCCCATAGTTTTTCCTTGGCTAGTTTTGCAGGGTTTCCACATACATCTTCTATAGTGGTTTGTTCTCTCTTTTTTATATTTTTATTATATATTTCTTTTTCATAATTTTATTTTTACTTACACATGTAGGAATGTTAGTTTTCCTAATAACTTATATCAAAGCCTACTTTGGATAGTTTTATGTAAGTGGAAGCTACAAGTGGAGAGACCAAGATATAAATAAAAAAATAGATTTTTTTTGCATGATAGACATTTCTCTTTGTGAAATATGAAGATGCATATTAAGAAATGGAGGAGAAGTTAAAGATGCCAAGTGTTTAACATGCAGTAGAGAAGGATGTATCTTGACTATATCTTTGGGGCTTGAAAACTCAGTATATGCAGTGACTCATTGAGTAGCATAATGAATTCCTAAGAACTAAATATGGGTACCATGTTGAGCATGGTGGGTAGAAATTTTCTACATGTAAATGTCAGGTTTTAACTTCTATGGGTTTTTCTCTCTTATTGTTGAAGTAATTCAGGATAGGTGGAGAATAAAAAGAGACCCAATGTTCCATGGAAGGAGAATCCCATGTGTGTGACATGTTGTAGAACAAAATGAATCTTGACTATATCTTTGGGGCTCCAAAACTTAGTAGGTCAAGTGATAAATTGAGTAACATGATGACTTCCTAAGAACTATGGACCCATACCAAGTTGATCATGGTAGGTAGCAGTATGATACATATAAAGGAGTCATGTAATTGAATTCTATGGGTTTTTATCTATTGTTGTTAACTAATATCAAGAGTGTGTTGACAAATAATATTTTCACGTCAATGAATCAACCCTTTCACCTATAACAAAGGTCAAATTGGAATCATACTAGTCTAATCGTAGGGGTTTTAAAGGTTCATTTTTTGATCCTAAAGACTCAAAGGGGTTTTATAATAATTCTAGAAAAATAATAAATAAGTTATCAAAGTAACTTATTCCATTATCACAATTAATAATATGCATTAATTAAGAATCATTTTATATAAGAATCTATAATCTATTCTATCTGACAGAGATAATCTATTAATTAAACAAACTCTTAAAGAATAGAAATCTGATTCTAAATTGTGTATGAAAATATATTTAATTATATTTTCCATGATTCATTATCCAACTAAGTGCTAAGAAATCATTTAACAGAAAAAGATAAGAAAGACAAAAAACAACCAAAAAAAAGACAAGAAAGGAAAACTAAACGTAAAAGACTAACACATAAACTAAAGAGAACAAGAGATAAAGTAAAAGTAAAGTAAAACATAGAAACTAAGGAACATAATGATATAAAAAAATGTACTAAAGCATATTTAGAATAAAATATAATCCAAAAAATATTAAACTAAAATGCAAAAATTAAAAGAAGCAAAATAAAAAAAACTAAACTAAAGAAAATACTAAAGAAATACTAAAAGAAAATAAAAATTATGAACTATAAAATATTTAAACTAAAAATTAAACTAACAAATAGTGCTAACTTACTATCAATAAAATTTTAAAAATACTAAACTAAACCATAGAGATAATCATAAATAAAAGACATTTAAGAAAACATAAAATTATCTATTAAAGTGCGTCAAATATTTACAAAAGAGTTGTAAGTCTCAACATGAGAATTGTCTTATCATACAACATATCTAAAATGAGATTTATAACATTTTCAATACAAAACTTGAAAAGGACAACTCAAAAATTGATTAGATCAATGAAATGTTGTAAAAAATGTGAAGTGATCATCATTTTCATGTTGAATACTTTAAATTTTTGACATGGGATTGTAAATAACAGTCATCAAAAGATATTAGACTTAGCAAATTTTAGATAATCAATAATAGATGACAAATATAACTAGATATACCTATGTTGCATAAGTTATTACTCCACCGTAAGATAAAGTACCATTGGATCTATTTGCAAAAGTTGTACTATCTCAAAGAAATTGTATAAAAAGAAGAGATGAATGAATGACTTTAGAATAATACTTCAGTCCTCATTCCCTATTGAACTTCTATCTTTAAATGAAAGTTTGATATCTTTTTATTCTTCAACTTTAGTTTTGAAATAAGTTATAACTAACTTTAGTTATTTATTAGTTAAGGTTAAAAAATTGACTTTTAAATTAATTAGTTAATAAATAATATATGGAGAGATTAATTAAGAATTTAAAATCTTAACTAAAATAGACTATTTAAATGAAAGGCCTTGGGTACTAATCTTAACAGGTGGGGACCCATCTTATTAACAATAAAGTAGGACACATAAATAATTATAAAAATAAATAATAAATTGATGAATCCTACTCCTATTTAAACCATAATGTAATTTAAACTATAAACTTAAGCATATATTAATTATATCTTTAAATATCTATTTTATCCATGTTTTTAAAAATAAATACCAAGATAAGTTTTAAAATTGTATCAAGTTTTCTGAATAAACAAAGTTATTCCTAATAATCATCTGAATTTGATAAAATCTCTATAACTTGTTTATCTTGTTGATTAAGATAAACATTATATTCCATTTTAGATGTAGAAAAAAGTAGCAATCTGGTGCCTATCTTAGATGTAAATTCATTAATTTTTAACTTCACCTTTTTAAGCATCCTGAGATCATTAGGTGCTTCAAATCTTTCCCTTTTCCAGTAGTGTTCTTCAAAGCAATGTGATCAGGGATATCAATATATTTCCTCTTATGAGCAAATCCTTGACCCCTCAAATTTAGTCTTTTAAACCTCAAGATTGGTTCACTATGATCGCTTCAAAGGTTCAATCTCTTACACTTCCTGCCAAGTTTAGTATTTGAAGGAGCAGGGGTATATGAGAGAGTGACAATGTTTCTAAGGTTCTTAGCATGAGATTTCTCTCTATTTAATTTATTTTTTGGCTAACTATCAGGAAATTGATGGGTAGGGAGTGGTTGGTCAACTCATTCTCCTCTAAAATAGGGGGATATAACTACAAATAAGAATCATGTGTAGGATGATGTTCAAAAAAATGTGAAGAACTACTTTGAGATTGAGCACGAGCTCCAACTCTTTGCCCTCAAAATTACCTATGACTTTTATGGTTTATAAAACCACCATAACTTCTCTGAATAGGAAGGGAATTCAATACATTTCAAAAATTAGGAGTAAAAGCATCAAAATAAATGGACATTCTCGTACTCCAAGGGAATCTAGGCACAAAATGTCTATCACAAATACCAACCCCACTAGAGCTTCGACTATGATTTGACTGACTTCCTTGGTTTGACCTTTGACCCCATCATCCATCATTACTATTCTCTATTGGTTGTTCCCACCTAGACATTTTGAAATAAATAATAATTTGAAAAGACACCAAATTGAAATTCTAAGCTTATGACCAAAAATTATTCATGACTCAAAAACATTTCTTAACATTGTATTGTATCTAAAAAGCCAAACTAATTTCCATATTCAAAATAAAACCAATTTCATTCTTAAATTATATCTACATTTGAAACTAAATTATTCCAAGGAAGCATTCAACAAAACATATACAACTGAGGAAATAATTAATCACATCTAATTTACTGCCATCTTTACAAACTCTATCATGACCAAAAATATTCAATAAAATTCTTATCAAATTTTCTTAAACTAAATAAGATAGATTTATTTGATCAAGAAAAACATATTACAATGGAAATTCTTTGATATAACCTGATCAATTACAACTATTTTAGAACAATATCCATTAAACTATTGAGATGAACAAGCCATATTTGATACATAAATAATAACTAAATGTTATGACCATAAATGATATAGAATTATATCAAAAACTACAACAACTATATTAGAATTGTAATTCAATACTTTTAAACATATAATGGAAATAAATCAAATGCATATGAACTAAAACTATCAACTAAACTGTAACTTATCATGAGTATAATAATATATGCATATTTTATTCATTCATCCACTTTGCTTTTTGAATCCACTGAAACAAAAATAGAATCATCAATCAATCATTTGATTTCATAAGCAAAATGCATCTTCTAATATTATTAATAAATAAGGATCTTCAACACAATTTTAGGCTTTATGACTAGGTCATCACTATGATAGAAAGTATGATTTTGAATTTTGGAGGAGTATAAAAAATAGACACAATATTAGAGATCTTTCTAGTCAACTTTGTGAAATAAATTTGATTAGCAACAAATTTGTCTATATATAAAATACAAATTTGTCATGAGAGTGTGATCTCAGAAAATCATTTCTCAAGTAGCTAAGTACGAACCCCTAAAAAAATAAATTTAGATAGGGATGAAATGTTTGGCTAACATGTCACAAAGAAAGGAAAATAATTAACAAAGAAGTTTGAGTTGGATGCACAAAAAATTTATAAATTCCTTAAGAACAAAATTTTATGATAAAATAACCTTCTAACAACCAAATTCCTTAAGAACAAAATTTTATGATAAAATAACCTTCTAACAACCAAGTATAAAAAAGTCATATTATCATTTAATATGATTCTAAGTTAATAAGAATATTTCTCAAAATGAAAGTTATAATATTTCTACAGTTTCTCATATCCTTTCTTCAAATGTGATCCTTTCCATTTCAAATATTTCACTATTCTAATCAAAACATAACAAGAGCATCAAGCAAACAAAAATAAAAATAACCAACAAACAATGAAGAAAGAGAAATAAAAACAAAAAACAAAATAGAACCAAAAACAAGAAAAACAAACCAAAATTAGTAATCATAAAAAAACTTGAGATGGTGACCATTTACGAAATAACGTATCCAATTACCTTCAAAGTATTTTATATGAAAAGAATTATTAATAAGTATTATATTAATTCTATAAAGTCCAAGACATAATGTATCAAATTTATGGCGTTTTCTTGGGTCTTTCCAAGCTTTATCCCAATATAATACTAAATCTCCAACCTTAACTTCTTATTAGACACCCTTTATCAAAAACATTATTTAGCTTTTGCTTAGCCTTTTCCAATTTTTAAAGTGTAGTTACTTTAGATTCATCAAGTGCTATCAAGTCATGTAATATTTTCTTAATTAAATTTACATCTTCTTTTATGTATTGCAAGGTAATTCTTACTGAATAAATCTAGAGTTCTATAGGTAATGTAACTTTGAATCCATATGCTAGCATAAAAGGAGAATAACTAGTTGCTACTTTAACAATAGTTCTATCAGCCTATAAAGCTTGAAAGATTTTGAGATGTAATTTATTTTTGTTTTCACAAACTAACTTTTTCATTATTGAAATCAAATTTTTATTAGTGGACTTAGCTTGTCCATTCCCTTCTGGATAATATTTTTATGAATGACTATAAATAATAGAATGTTTTCTTATAAATTCAAAAAATTAACTTGAAATAAATTGTGGTCCATTGTCAGAAATAATTTTGTATGGAACTCCAAATCTAAAAAAAACTGATTTTCTAAAATTGAAATCACTTCCCTTGTGACTAAGCTTTTAAGAGATTTATCTTTAGGCTATTTAGTGAATTGATATATGGTTTTCAAGATATATCTATGACCTCTAGATGATGGTGGATGAATGTCTAAAATAAAATTGATGCCCCACTTAGTAAAAGCTTTTTAAAAAATAATCAGATTCAAAGGCATTATTGGTAATCTATCCCTACCAACAAAGAGTTGATAAGGCATACAAGAATGTACTAATTTATAAGCATCCTAAAATAACATGGGCTAATAATCACCAAATCTTAAAATTTTATAAGTTGTTGTCTTTGTAGCATAATATCCACTGCACCTTCCTTTGTGATAATCTCTAAGCACCTTCTGTGTTTGATCATGATTAAGACACCTTAGTAAAACATGATCATGATTACAGTAAAATAAAAAAATTTCTAGAAAATAAAAGTTTAATGGTTTTAATTGTAATGAATGTCTTTATTTCTTATTAAAATTATTTGGGTAAGATTAATTTTAAAAATAATGAACTAAGTCATGGTACCAATCATCTTTAACCAGTAGATAGTCCCAATCATTCATTTCATGCCTATGCTTAAAATTTTTAGAAAATTTAGAAGCCTTCATTATTTTAAAATAAGGTTTTCTATTTAATTTTTCATCAATAGAGAGGACTAAGACATTGATATATGAAGCTATATTTTCAGCTAAGTGATTCACCAATTCATTTCCTTTGATAGTTTTTGATGTTTCAAATTCAAGATCAAATTCTTGAATATAAAGAATCCACTTAGCAATACTCCCTTGAATAATTGGTTTCTTTAAAAGATATGACAAAATAGGTACATTAGATCACATAAGAGTTTTATTTTCCATTAGTAAATATCTAAATTTGATTAATGAATAAATAAGAGAAAAGACAAACTTTTCAAACAGAGGGTACATAGTATTGCTATCTTTCAAAGATTAGCTCATGTAACCAATAGGTTTTTATTCATTATTTACAAACTCTTGAGTAATTACAGCTCCTATAGTCTTTTCTGTGGCATTAACATAAAAGATAAATGCTTTAATTAAATTAGGTTTAGCAAGGATAGGTACATTAGAAATATCATTTTTTAGTGAATTAAAATCTAAATAAACATTTGTCATCCCAAATGTAAATATTATCTTTCTTTAACAATAAATGTAAAGGGTTAGTCTTATTAGCAAAAAAAAATGATTTTAAAAAAAAATTGATTTTACCAAAGAAAGACCTTAAACTTGACTGATATTTTGGAGGAGTTAGTTCTTTTATTACTTTAATTCATTTTAGATAAATTGAAATACCATTCTTAGAGATTATATTACCCAATAATTTACCTTCGATTACACCAAAAATAGACTTCTTTAGATATAGAGAAATTCTAAACTTCCTACATCTTGTAAAAATTTCACGACAATGATCTAAATGTTTTTTTTTATCTTTTTAGAATGAACAATAAGGTCATCTAAATAAACCTAAATGATTACGCCTATTAAATCATCAAAATATATGTGTATAGCCTCTAAAAAGTGGCTCTAGAATTTATTAATCCAAAATTCATTTGATTATAAACAAAAGTGCCTCTACGTGTGGTAAAAGTAGTTTTATGCCTATGTTTAAGATTCAAAATAATCTGATTATAACTTAAAAATCTATCTAATAAAGACATCATTTTAGATCCTGTAACCTGATGTAATATCTAATATATACTTGGCAAAGGAGAAATATCTTTAATACTTGCTATATTTAAGTCTCCAAAATCAACTCAAAGCCTAATATCTCCATTTTTCTTCTTTGCAGGCACTAAATTAGCCACCCACTTAGAATATGTTATAAAAAAATGACACTAGCATCAATCATTTTGTCTAGGTCTTTCTTAATGGTGTCCTCTAACAAAGGGCTAATCCTTCATATTTTTTGTATTATAGGCTTAATACCTAGTTTAATTGAAATATAATGTTTAATAATATTTAAATTGTAACCTTTAAGATATTTATAAGACCAAGTAAATATATCAATGAACTTTTTGAAAAGTTTAATGAATTTAATCTTTTCATTTTAAGTTACTTGTATCTTTAAATAAACATATTTAGGATCATCTTTAGTTCATAAATTTATAGGTAAGTATTCACTTATGATTCTTCTTAATGGTTCCTCAATTATAGAAACCTTGGGCTAATCATTAGAAGAAAACATAGATTATAAACTTACTAAACTAGCAAGTAATTTGTTAGTACCCAACTATAAATAATCACCACAATTAAGTATATAATCATATAGTCAAAATAGTTTCCTTTGAGAAATGAATCTATATGTTCATCACAACTAAAAATTGATGAACTCTCTTTTAAATAAGATATTCTAAGATGAAATAATTCAATCAAAGGGAAATTCACAGTAGGTTCAATTTCACTAAAATTTTAGATTGGAGGCATAAACTACAAGTTTATCTGATCTTATATTAAATTCCTTGAGAATATGGGTAATATTGAAAGCTTCAAAAATTTTAGTTAATGCTCATAAATTTTGAGTGTAATGATGTAATCATGTCTGATTGGTCTTATAAATTTTTTAAATTTGTTTCACTATCAACTTTGAGTCTCTGAAAACTTCTAGGTATTTAATATTTAATTCTATGGCTTTCTCTAATCCCAAACATAATTCTTCAAACTCTATTATATTATTATTAATTTCAAAGGATAATTTATAAGAATAATAAAATATATTACCAATAAGAGATATGAGATAAATATCAATACCACTACCTTTTTGAGAACAAGCTCCATCAAAGTAAAGAGACCATAAAAGGTTTCTTCTAAATATTTTTTTATGCTAATTTTTTGGTTCATCAACATTAAATAATTCATAAATACCAATACCTATTTCTATATATGAGATATTGGAAGAAGTAGGAGATTCAATAAAAGTACAAAAAAAATCTTCCCTTTTAATAAACACAATCTCCTTATTAACTAGAACCCAAGTTACATCTTTACCAACAAATGCTCAAGTTGCCTTTGACCAACCCCTTCCTAATAACATAGCATAATTACTAAGAATATATAAAATTTAAATATTAGTCATGAAATTGATACGTTCATCTTATGCAATCTTAATAACTATATCATGAAATTTATCACAACTCTTAGTTTGTCTTGCATCAAAATCAGTAAGTTTTCTGCCATCTACTTCATAAGAAATACCAAATTGATCAGCAATACACAAGCATAATATTTTTTGAAGTAATAGTATCCAAAATATAATTATGTATTATTTTCTTACCAATTTTAATCGTGACATAGAAAGGAGGAATATAATTAGCAAGGGGATCAAACTGTTAAGCGTAAATATGTTTAACACTACTTTCTTCTTAGAAACCTACATCTGACCTAGGATTTTTAACTACTTCATTAATTTTTATCTAATTATCTAGGGAGATTAATAGCTTGTAATAATGAAAATGAAGCTTTAATGGTTGACAAATCATCAATTATATTGTAGGTCTTACCATTTGTTTGCCTATAATTCTTAGACTTATAATGTTGATATTATGAATTGTTATATATGATAGAAAAAAGAGTATCTTGATCATTTTTTTATCATTTTTATGAGCTATTTTATCTTTATCATCAAAATGAGATCTGTCATTTACTAATTTATTATTATTAAAAAATTCATAATCCTTATTCCTAGTATTAATAACATAAGTATTTTTTTTTTTTTTTAAAGACTCATCAATAGTATTTACATTATATGTTGAGTCTTTAGTTATCTTTTCTTTTCCATTCAACAAATATTTCTTAAATTTAATAATAGTTTGACATGTTTCAGGATTATGATCAAGTTCATAAACCTCATAATAATAAGAAACACTATCTTCTTTCATTATTTTATGAGAAGAAGAAGGTTTATCATTAAGCTATTTTTTAATAGTGGCCAACGCATTTCCAAAACTTTGGATTGCCTTTAATATTTCAGCATTATCTAAATTCATTTCCATATGGGATCTATCTTTAGAACCTACATGTTTTAGCTTCTTTTCATAATCAATACAGAACTAAATGGTTTAATCATATTCAATTATATCATTGTCTTCTAATGCCATTTTGTATTTTAGAGGTAAATCATTACAAAAATAAAGCCTCGATAATTTCCTAGAAGGCCTACTATCACTTAAGATTTTCTTACGTAATTTAGTGAACCTAGAAATAAAATGATACATAGTTTCACCTGGATCTAATGAAATGTTTGCAAGATCATTAAATAAATCAAAATCTTATTTATCTTTTTTAAAATATAATTCTAGCCATTGTTCTACATCATTCCAATTATCAATCACTTTTTCTGACAGACTAATAAATGCTTGATAATCTTTTCCTTCTAATGTTTATGCAAAAAAACCTTAAACAAGTATTCTCATTAGTTATTCCAAGAGTGGTACAAACTAATTTAAAATCTTCTAAATGATTCTCCCAAGATTCTCTAGCTACACCAAATTTTTTTGGTATGTTCAATCCCTTAAGAGAAAGCATCTTACCTGGATAGTTTCTAACATTGATTAGATTTGCAAAAACCCAAGGAGTAATGGCTATCTAACATTCTTTCTGAATTTATTCTTCATCTTCACCTTTTTTGAGTTCTTAAATTTCCCTATTATCTTGTAACTTGTGAAGGAGATCTTCCAGTCTCCTTTTTGGTTTCATTATTCTTCAACTGGTTGATCTTCCAATTAATTTTTGGCTGGAGGGTTTTTGACAATTTGATCCACCATTATAATTTTTATTAGATCATATTTATAAGATATGACTATCTTGTATCTAATTTTTCTGACTTGAATGTTGATTAGGAAATGAAATTTCAACAATCTCAATAAAGTTATAAAAAAAAGAATAAAAAAGATAGTGAATTTTAAGATGAAGATTAGTGGTTAGTGTTGCTTCTCTATCTTATTGAATCCTTATATTAAAATTAATTATATCATGTTGAGTTTCACATTTTAATTTTGAATACCACTCAATTTAAAACTCAAAAATTTCTAATTCTTCATTGATTATTTTAATAATTTGAGGGAGATCTTCGGGATGATTATACCATGCAAAATGTGTTAGATTAAAATTAATATTAGTCTGATCCTCTTCAACATTAAGAATAGGTTGAATAAATATAAGTTTTTTACCTACAAGAACCATTATTAAGAAAATAAATTCTACAAGACTTTTTTCTAGTGGAGTCATCAAATTTTTTGACAAAAAAGATTGTCACGTCAATGAATCAACCCTTTTGCCTATCACGAAGGTCAATTTGGAATCGTACCAGTCTAATCATAGGGGTTCTAAAGTTTCATTTTTTGATCCTAAAACTGCAAAGGGGTTTTATAATAATTTTGAAAAAATAATCAATAAGTTATCAAAGTAACTTATTCCATTATCACAATTGAGAATCTGCATTAATTAAGAATTAGTTGAAATAAAAATCTATAATCTATTATATTCGACAGAGATAATATATTAATTAGAAAAACTCTTGAAGAATATAAATCCGATTCTAAAATGTGTATAAAAATACACTTAATTATATTTTCCATGGTTCGTTATCCAACTAAGTGCTAAGAAAAAACTTAACATAAAAAGATAATTTAGACAAACAACAACTAAGAAAGAAATAAGGAAAATTGAACATAAAAGACTAAAAAAAAAACTAAAGAAAACAAGAGATAAATTAAAAGTAAACTAAAACCTAGAAACTAAGAAACATAATGCTATAAAACACTATACTAAAGCATATTTAGAATAAAATATAATATAAATAATATTAAACTAAAAAATAGAAATTAAAAGAAGCAAAAGAATAGAAACTAAATTAAAGCAACTACTAAATAAATACTAAAAGAAAATACAAATTAAAAACTATAAAAGATTTAAATTAAAAACTAAACTAACATATAGTGATAACTTACTATTAATAAACTTCTAAAAATACTAAACTAAAACATAAAGATAATCATAACTAAAAGACATTTAAGAAAACATAAAATTATCAATTAATGTAAGTAAAATATTTATAAAAGAGTTACGAGTCTCAATATGGGAATCATCTTATCATAAAACATATCTAAAATGAGAATTCAAACATTTTCAACATAAAACTTAAAAAAGAAAACTCAACAATTAATTAGATCAATGAAATGTCACAAACAATGCAAAGTGATCATCATTTTTAGGTTGAATATTTTGAATTTTGCACATAGGACTGTAAATAACAATCATCAAAAGATATTAGACTTAGAAAAATTCATATAATCATGAATAGAAGACAGATATAACTGGATATACCTATGTTGCATAAGTTATTACTCAATTGTAAGATAAAGAAGCATTGGGTCTATTTGTAAAAGTTGTACTATCTCAAAGAAATTGCATAGGAAGAAGAGATGAATGAATTGCTTTAGAATAATACTTCAGTCCTCATTACTTGTTGAACTTCTATCTTCAAATGAAAGTTTGATCTCCTTTTATCCTTCAAATTTAGTTTTGAAATAAGTTATAACTGACTTTAGTTAGTTATTAGTTAAAGTTAACAAATTGACTTATAAAGTCAATTAGTTAATAAATAATATATGTTGATATTAATTAAGACTCTAAAGTCTTGATTAAATCAAACTATTTAAATGAAATAACCTGGGTACTAATATTAATGGGTGGGGACCCATCTTATTAACAATAAAGTAGGACACATAAATAATTATAAAAATAAATAATAAATTCATGAATTATACTCCTGTTTAAACCATAATAAAATTTAAACTATAAAATTAAGCATATATTAATTATATCTCAAAATATCTATTTTATCCATGTTTTCAAAAATAAATACCAAGATAAGTTTTAAAACTATATCAAGTTTCTTAAACAAATAAAGTTATTCTCAATAATCATCAGAATCTGATAAAACCTCTATAACAGGTTCGTCTTGTTGATCAAGACAAACATTATATTCTATTTTAGATGTAGGAAAAGGCAACAATCTGGTGCCTATCTCAGATGTATCATCATCAATTTATAACTTCACCCTTTTAAGCCTCTTGAGCTCATTAAGTGCTTCAGATTCTTTCCCTTTTTTAGTAGTGTTCTTATTAGCAACATGATTAGGGATATCAATAGATTTATTCTTACTACCAAATCCTTGATCCCTCAAATTTAGCCTTTTATACCTCAATATTGGTTCACTATGAGCCCCTGAAAGGTACAATTTCTTACACTTCCCACCAACTTTAGTATTTGATGGAGTAGGGGTATCTGAGAGAGTGGCAATGTTTCTAAGGTTTTTAGCATGAGGTTTCTCTCTATTTAATTAGTTTTTTTTAGTGATTGTTAGGAAATTGATGGGTAGGGAGTGGCTGATCAATTGGTTCTCCTCTAAAAATAGGTGGATATAACTATAGATAAGGATTATGTTCAGGATGATGTTAAAAAAATGTGAAGAACTACTTTGAGATTAAGCATATGATCCAACTCTTTACCCTCAAAATCCCCTATAACCCCTATGGTTTCTAAAACCACCATAACTTCTCTAAATCAAAAGAGAATTCAGGACATTCCAAAATTAGGATTAAAAGCATCAAAATGAATGGACATTATTATACCCTAAGGGAATCTAGGTACAAAATGTCTAGCATGGAAACCAACCACATTAGAGCTTCAACTATAGTTTGACTAATTTTCTTAGTTTGACCTTTGAACCCATCCTCCATCATTAATATTCTCTGTTGGCTGTTCCCACCTAGACGTTTTGAAATAAATAATAATCTAAAAAGACACCAAATTAAAATTTTGAGCTCATGACCAAAAATTATTCATGACCCAAAAACATTTCTCATCACTGTATTGTATCTAAAAATGCTAATAAATTTTCATATTCAGAATAAAACCAATTTCATTCTTAAATTATTTCCACATTTAAAATGAATTATTCCAAGGAAGAATTCAATAAAACTTATACAACTGAGGAAATAATTAATCACATCTAATTTACTGCCATCTTTATAAACTCTATCATGATTATAAACGTTCAATAAAATTTCCAACTCAGAACTAGAATCCAAACTATGTCAGAAGCTACAAGCAAACCATGGTGAAAAGAAACTAAAAGTAAGTTTTAACTTGTTTTATACTAGTACTTCTATCTGCAATAATTCCAATTTATTTTCATATTAAAAATCCCAACACTGAAACCCAATAATCCTTTTGAATAAACCAAACTGAGATGTCTAAACCTAAAAATCCTTAACAAATAATTATTTTAACAATAAATTATTTCATGATGCTTATCTTTAATTTTATTTGCTCATGCAACCTATTTCACTATAAATTTGCATTTAAATATTGCAAATATGATATATGTAAAAAAACTAAGAATGAACCCTTATGCATGCATGAAACAAAACTTATCATCCAATATGTTTAATACTAATATTACACAGTCCATTTCATCTAAAAATTCAGAAGAGATGGAAACGTAGAAATGTAGATGAAACCCTGTATTTAGAATGACAATAAACTATTTTTCCCAGGACAAGTCTAAACTACCACATGAATCTCCAAACTCTTAAGAAATATACAATATGAAACCTACATACTTATTTCAAACTTCAAATATTTAATCATCAAACAACATAATTTATAAAAACCTATATCCAAATTATTGCATATACAAGGTATCACCCAAACAAGAGAATGAACAAGCTTCATCAAAATTTCACCAAACAAAAACAAAGAGTTCAAAACTAGAATACAACAACCTTCATGCAATCTGTGAATAACAAGAATATTCAATGTTTCGAATACCCCAATTACCAGTATATGCAGAACTTGAAAAGAAACTATCAAATCTTTTAAAACCACAAAATCTTATTTTTAAGAAATGTCGACTGCATGCATATTTACCATATTTCCACTAAATTAAAAAAAAAAAATCAACTTCTCAGGCCTTCAAATGAAATGAAAATGAAACCTCCATACCTAAAATAAAATTCAAAACCTTGTTCAAATCTCTTTGCTCACCTTTTTTTCTATAATTTCTATCGAACTAGAATTTTTCTTCCATCAAAGCTTTCCAAAATGACAAATAAATCAAGAAAACTAAATTTTATTTTCCAACGTCACCTCATAACTACTTTGAGATACGTACTCACTTCCCATTGGTCCTTACTAATTCTTGCCAAAGTTAGTAGTTTGCTAACCTATTTCATCAAACTGTCAAAGTTAGAATTCACTAAAACTTCTTACCAAATTCCATGCTAAACAATGTGGTTCAAGGAGATAAGTGTACCATTAATTCACACCTTACCACTAATATTTACAAGATCTAAAGCTTCTAGAAACACTAAATGAAAATGTCAACTTGCATAGGCTTCGATACCAAAATTTGCCAAGTCACCCCTATAATCCTACCGATGTCAACCTTATTCCAAGTATTCATTCCAACTCATCTCTTTAGGACATAACTAAGTGCATATATAATTCAAAAATTATGCATCATGAATACTAAACCATCTACCATGGTCCCTTTAATTCATAATCATAAACGTAGGATCTTAGAAATATTTAATCCCATATGTATTTAGAAATAAGCCATGAAAAGGTCCATGATATTAATATAATGCTAAGATTAGTGAACCTAGACAAAATATTATAATGAACCACCATTTCCTTAGAAAACTCATTATTTTTATGAATGTAAGGATGAATACAATATCATTCTTATAGGAAAGCGATAAACATCTGACAAAAATATTTCCTGATTCCTGAAACTATTTTAAAATGCCAAAGTGATAATTATACAAATAAAATTTAATGAGATAGATTTATTTGATCAAGAAAAATAGATTACAATGCAAATTCCTTGATATAAGCAGATCAATTACTACTATTCCAAAACAATATCCATTAAATTGTTGAGATGAACAAGCCATATCTGATCCATAAATAATAACTAAATCTTATGACCATAACTGATATAAAATTATATCAAACACTGCAATAACTATATCAGAACTACAATGCAATACTTACAAACGTATCACTAAAATAAATCAAAAGCATATGTACTGAAACTACCAACTAAACTGTAACTGATCATGAGTATAACAATGTATGCATATTTTATTCATTCATCCACTTTGCTTTTCAAAACCACTAAAACAAAAATAAAATCATCAATTAATCATATGATTTCATAATCAAAATGCATCTACTAATATTAAAAATAAATAAGGGTCCCTTACATAGTTTTAGGCTTTATGACTAGGTCATCACTATGGTAGAAAGTATGATTTTAAATTTTGAAGGGATATAGAAAATAAGCACAATAGAGTGTAGTGTGCATTT
Organism: Torreya grandis; assembly: GCA_037957365.1. Taxonomy (NCBI): domain Eukaryota; kingdom Viridiplantae; phylum Streptophyta; class Pinopsida; order Cupressales; family Taxaceae; genus Torreya; species Torreya grandis. The sequence continues at coordinate 2,012,942 of JARHVA010000534.1, read as the reverse complement.
GTTATTATTTGGAGTAGTAGGATGAGAAATCATCATTCCTACATGGTGATCTAGTAATTAGATGGAGTAGCCAGGAGGCTATGTGGATGAGGCAAAGAGTTTCTAGTTTTCATAATTAAAGATTATATAGGTTCTAATAGGCATGCTAATGTGGTGTAGGAATATTTCTATGGAGAGCCAAAGTTTAGCAGAAGTTGATGTTATGTGTAAATGGCATGTTGGTTGTATGCCCCAACATGATCAATGGTGAAATGTATTGGGTGAGATAAAATATCAAACCAAGGATGAAGATGCATAATGGAAATAAACCAAGAAAGATTTGGTTATGCCTTTGAAGATATGTGGAGAAGGTTCTATAGTGGTTTGGCATGTGGAAGGTGAAACCAATTAGTATACCACTTCTTGTAAGTTATAAGTTGTCTTCCAAAGTGTCATAAAAAAAAAGGAGAAAAAGACATGGATGTCTTATATATCAAATTCATCATGAGTATGAAGCCTCAATAAAGTGATGGTGTGCACTATACTAGATAATTCTAAGCAGTGGGAGTAGTGAGAGGCTCATGATAAAATCTTGAACAAAGATGGGTCTATGGTGAAATAGGAGTCACTCTAGTTACTATAAATCCACTATGGAGGAGAAGAGGTACTCCAAGACTGAGTATCCTCTTGGGAAGTAAAGATAGGAATAAAATAACATCCCATATAGTGTTTAAATGGATTCAGGGTGTCCAAGAAGATTTTGATAGGGGGTTTCATGATGCTTGAAGAAAGGATTTGAGATCAAGAAATAAGAATAAAAAATAGAGATGGATTTGGACAGATAAAGAAAAATGTTTATTAACACATACATATTCAATTAGGTTGATAAAGTATGTGAAAAAAATTCATAAAATGAGAAAATAAGAGAACACAGTCGAGCTAGTCGACTATGTGCTATAAGATATGAAATTGAAACATGCTAAAGAGAATACATAGTCGTATGGGTCAATAGTGTACCACTAAATAGAGAACATAATAGAGAGATAAAGAGACACAGTTAGATAGGTATAATATATACTAAAAGTAGAGATTATGAACATCCTATAAGAGATTGTGTCAACAAAAATGATAGTGTTTTAAAATAGAGAAATGTTTTGCAAGATAAAATAAAAGCAAATGAAATTAAGCACACAAACAATTGGATTTGTATAATTGATCTAATTGGAACACATAACACAAATATTGCACCAATACTGGCTAATGCAAGTTTAAAATATAATATATAATGATCAAAGATTAAACAATAACTTGAAAGTTAATTCTAACTAATTGGTCATCTTAAGTGTTATTAAGTTAGAATGAAGTTTAATTTTTATGTCATGGGAAGTTGGCTATAATAAGGAAATAAAAAGCAATCTAAGGTTGGTTTTAGGATATTTAAGCTATAAGGGATCTATATTGGTAATGGTATTGGCTTGATATTGGGGCCTATCCATCACATCACAATACTGCAATGATAAGGGTGTTGATTGTTTTATCAACATAGACCATCAATTACGTATTTATCCTTGGCTAAAAAATCAAATCAACTTCCCCTTGGTGATGAAATCCAAGTAGGTAGACCTTACGAAGATAAATGTTTAATGCTTTTTGAATGTAAAGTGATTTAAAAATGTGTGAAAAAAATAAAAATAGTGTGACTAAAATGGTAATTTAAAAAACCACCTATTTAATATATGTTTATTACTCTAAGTATGCAAGCAACTAAAAAGTGAAGGTGAATTAATTAATATAAAATAGAGGTTAATTCATTGATTGAGAAGAGTATAGATTCAGTTCAACTAACATTATATGCAAACAATACATAATAGATTCGAATAGGTCACTATTATTTTTTAGAAGCAAGATCTAAAAGAAAACAGTCGAACAAGTCAACTATGTCTTTTAGATAAAAGATAGGATATAAAACTATGTTGGATAGGTCAATCTAGTTGGATGTAGGGTTACAATTTTATAAACTATAAACTTGTGAAAAATAATACTAAAAGGAAGTATTAAAATGATAGAGAGAAAGAAATGAACCTTGATGGTCTTGAAGATGTTTAGATTTCAAAATTTTATGATGTAATGTTCAAATGCTGATTTAAAATTATGCTAAGAGGGTCGATTGGTTTAATGAAGTTTGTAAAACTTGTATGTTGAAGAATAAGTTACAAACATAGTTGACTGACTTGACTATGTTTATAGACCTGTATGCTAAAAGAAGAGAATTATGAATAGAGTTGACTAGTTTGACTATGTATGTAAATCTAAAATTAAAGAAGAATACTATGCTAAACTGATTAATTCAATAATCTATATTTCATGAAGACCTATATAAATATAATAATAATTTTGGAGAGACTATGTATTAAACATGCACATAAAATGTTAGAACTATATCAACAAGTTTGATACAATACTATAAAAATAGAAAAATATAATATGATGACAAAATGAAAGCATGAAAGAAAACCTATAAGGATTTAATTCACATCAAGTTCACCAGAATATATACAAAAAAAATGCAACTGATCTATTAATCAATCCTAGCTTGGAGAAGACAAATCATACTTACACTTTCTATTGTTGATACATTAAGTATTTGGAATCATGACCAAGATTGACATGTTAGACCTAACTAAGGGATCTATTACCACAATAACATCACTAAAGAAGGTTCCAAAGCCTCTAGTCAAACAAAAACATGCAATAACCCAAGCTAGGTCCTATGTTTTCATATTCATAAAAGTATATGCAAAGTAAAATTAAAGTCTAATGTAGTGCTCACAAAATCTTGTGGCACAAAATGGAGGTTAGTAAAAATAAAAGTAAACATGTGCAAGATAATCCTCATTAATTTATGTATAGCTAAAACCCTAATGCATGGAGAGAGCAATATATTCAAAAGTTATTACTTATGCTGCTTATATCTACTAAAATAGAGGAGTAAAGTTAAAGATACTTACCTTGAAGATGAACATGTTGAGACTCAATATCTCCCTTCGCCAAAGGTTCTTCACAAGAGGTTGTTGTGGTTTGTAAGGATCACTATGAAATGCTAAAACATCCATTTTTTTTTCAAACGACAATATTTTTCTCCAAGTGTAAATCCTTAAGTAAAATGGTAGAAGAGTAAATTATAAAAAAGCACAAATGAATAATTAACTTTTTCTCTCTCTAAGAAATGATGAAATAAATGTGTATATATAGATGAATTTAACCCTAAACATTTTTGAAAGTTTAGCCAACAGGGTTGACCTAATAGAATATGTATTGCTATTGATAAAAATAAATTAGGTCTTGGTCTAGGTTGTCCAGGGGCCAACCTAGACCCTAAATATATTTTATCAATTTAAGTATAGGATCAATGGGGTTGACAGTGTAACGTAAACTATCAAAAAGGGTTTTAGACCTAAGAAGGGGCTAATGAAAGTGGTAAATGATTGGAGAAATGTGCAGGAGACGATATAAGGCTTAGGTAAGTGTGTAAGAGAAAGATAGATTTATGAAAAGTGGTGGTATAGGAGAAAATAACCCTGTGAAGCACCAATGGTCTACCCACCCCTTTTCTGGTACACCTTTTAAGGCATGCACTTAGAGATATTGAGATTAGATGGGTTCCTATAAGAGAGAAAGCATCAATAATTGATAAAGATAAAAAATATTATGTGTATAAAAGGATCATATGATGTGTGGGGAGAAGAGAAACTATCCTCTAAAGAATTCTTCTTTTGTAATTTATTGAGTAAAACGTTATTGTGTTGATTCAGTCCACACATCATATTAGTTAACTCAGTGACCTAGGTTTTCAATGTTGTAATTTATTCTTCCATGATCTTTATCCCTACATGGGCAGTTACCATAACTAGTTGTTTTTTTCAAAGGATAGAAAAAAAAGTTTTAAGACATGATTATTAATATATTTTTTTTAATTTCGACTTAATCAAAATGGGTAAATATACTTTTACTAGTTTTTTGGCACCTCCTAGTTAGGATTGGTGAAGGTAAGGACAATTTTACAATCATAATGGATAAAATATAAAATTTGTCTAAGAGGGATGAAGCAACATAAAAGGAAAATGAACACTATGGGAAAATTTTGAAGCAAGAGGACAAAAACAAAAGAAGTTATGATAAAACACAAAAAAATAAAAAAAATAAGATTTGTAGCTAATAGAAGTGGAATTGATATGGACCCTCAAGGAAGAAAATTTGCATAATAGAATTTTAGGTGTTCCAAGAAATTTTGAGAATCAACGGAAATATAGATGGAGAGACATGGTGAATATATATATATATATATATATATATATATATATATATATATATATATATATATATATATATATATATATATATATATATATATATATATATATATATATATATATATATATATATATATATATATATATATATGTACATGTACATGTACATATACATATACATATACATGTAGATGTATATATATATATATATATATATATGTATATGTATATGTATATGTATATTTATATGTAGATATACATGTACATATACATATACATGTACATATACATATACATATTGATTTCACTTGGTTGTTCCTACCAAAAGTCTATCGGTAAATACATAATTATCAATTGTTCTCAATTATAATCACTCTGATAATAGTATTCTAAAACTATTATTGTGGATATGGGTCTCAAATTTGTTTAGTTGCATAAGGGTTTTAATAAGGCTCTCTAACAACCAATGCTATCTGAATGAGTAGCATTCTATAAAAAAAATTAGCCATAGATTTACCTCTAAGTGACAGCTATGGGAAAATTATTTCAGGGTTCCTATGATACGCTTTACAATGAGTTTTAGGGTTTATGCCCAAGTACTTCCCACAATTATATGGAGGGGTATGTACCCTTATCCAAACCTATAATAAAGGTGTAAAAAATAAAGGCAAGGAAAAATATATTTGTTAATAGCGCAGGTCCTGATAACCTATAGTTGAAATAGTAAATTCTCTAAAATCTACTCACAAGTCAAGAAAGTGCCCCGATACCAGATGTGAGGAACTTTATGTACAAATTTACAAACTAAAAAAAATAAATGAACAATAAAATTAACTTTAAAAAATAACTCAAAATAACCTTTAGATCATAGTCCACTTTGAGGGGACAACCTCCTTTGAGCAAGCTCAATACAATAATATTCTTGGATGCCTTCATTGGGCCTCAACACTTACTTAAATACTAAATATATTCTAACAACTACTGCTTCCCATCTATGTGGGATAATTAAAATATGTTAAAGGGATGACCTACAAATCACATGCATCTATAACGATTAATACACTAATAATGCAAAAACAAGGGTAGGACACGGGTTCTTAACAATTAATATATTAGCTATTTGAGAAGTGACACTTTTCCTTTTCTAAGTTAT